>JAFHAR010001543.1:66818-80698 GCA_019677225.1 Absidia healeyae | reverse complement strand
TTTTTTTTTTTTTTTTTTTTTTTTTTTTTTTTTTTACCAGTGTCGACTACAAATTTTTGCTTTGACGCCATCACCTTATTTCCCATGGTAACTTGATCCAATTCAATTTGCCAAAAATTAGCATCTGTCACAGATGAATATGCGATTGTTCCGTTAACATGATTTTCGTTATAGCCACCCAGGGTCAATTCACCTGTTTCGCCATCAGCACGTGATCTATCTAGTCGAACTCCGAAAACACGCTGCGTGATTTGCCCCTGATTATATAAGTTGTCAAGGAGAGGTGTGCTGCCTACATGTGATAAAGTGGAAAACCCGAGTCCAAACAGTCCATCGGGTGCAAATGTACCTTTTTTCATTTGTTCAGAATAGACTGAGGCAACACCAAAAGCTTGTTGTGTTGCTACTAATCCACCCAAAGAAACAGTGTCCGCATAAATGGTGCCATTCACATACGATTTATCGGCAAAACTGAGCTCAAAGGTACTGCTAGATTTTCTGCTTGTGGGTGATTTCGTAGGATCGTAGGTCGTATGGCCCTCACATGAAACGCCGCACATGGCTCCGGGGATAAATAAGTCGGCCGAGCCAGTATCAACGTCTACTGTAAATTGTTTCTGTCCCTCCCCTGTACCGATCGTGATGGTAGCATACCACAAAACGTCATTGAAGGACTGTAACTTGGTTGATCCAGGTCCGTAGGTGTCTGCTGGAATTTTTGGTGTCCCAGAATTATCTTCTCCAGACGATTCTCCACCTTCTTCAGTTCCTTCTGAAATTAATTTTGATGCTGTGTTTGATGACAACGTGGACGCTCGGTATGATTTTAATGGAATCACATGTACTCCATCAGCGCCACTGCCAATGACTAGTCCACAAACATAAATAGAACACCATACAAGAAGGAGATAAAGAGACATGATGGTTATAAAAATATATAAAATAAAAATAAAAAGGAGACGGTAAGAAGAAGAAAAGGATGGATCAAGAGAATTTCTTGATTACTGTTTTCCTCGCTTTTATATAATCATGGCTTATTTTTATTTTTTATGCACATTTGACTTTTCTCCTTTAAACCACCACTATTATTAGCTGCCACCATTTGTCGAGGTCTCCTATTATCATCAACAATTAGGCTAGAAATTTGTCTATATTTATATAGGTTTACCTGCGCCTTCAATGTTTGAACCCCGCCTTTATCTCCTTTTTTCGAGGCAAAGAGGATTCACTTTCAATCAATGACAACCTATATAAACTCACATCAAATTTGCCCCATCACCACCATAATCAATACTACTGATCAATAAATCCAGTCCATCATATAAAAAAGCCATCTCAGACGCAAATCCCAGATCCGGTATGACGGAATTCAACTTTTCGTCCCCGTTCCCCCTTTTTATATTAGAATAAGGAAGCAACTCGTTCCAGTTTTTCCTATATGCATGATAATCCTGCTCTACATAAACGCGTCCGCCCCCAAATACCCATATCATCCCATCCCAGCAGACAATGCCCTTGATAAAACTCTATAGTCCCCCCTTTTTCGAATCATTTAGTAAACATTTTTTTTATTTTCAAAAGATGAATATAAATTCTATCATAATATACTAAATCTAAGCATTTGACCGGTTCCCAATAGCTTGATCCCCTTGGTGGCGGTAACAGAGTGATAGGTTGCCTAGTCTAGAAAATAAGGAGAAGGGGCCGAAAGGAGTCATTGTCAATATCAAGAATGAGTGTCACAGTTCGAAGATACTTACGATTCACAATATCTCAATATATTCTTCAGGCTTGAAAGATCAATGAGCATGAAGTTGAGATCTTGTACATATCACCACGACTATATAGGAAGTATACATATAATGTCGGTCAATCACCATATGATTCAGTCCTCCGTGCCCGTTTTCATTTCATTACCTTGAATCCAAGAGCCAGACCAGCTAGTCAAAGATCAAACACAAGTCAGTCCCACCAGAGATATGTGCTTGTTCCCAGGTGCCGTTGTACTTAAGCCTGTCTTCCGTGTATCGATACTCTACTGATTTGCCTTCACTTCATGCCAATATCCACTCCATGCCAATATCCAGTCCATGCCAATATCCAGTCCATGCCAATTCATGCAAAGCACAAGATAGAGATCTAGCAGCGATGTTGTAATGAAGGTACCACATTTGATGAAGATGCCGAATGTGCTGCCAAGAGCGAATATATAAATGTTGTGGATGATAAATGGTCACGTACCCAAATGACTTGCCTATATGCTGAAACAAATGTAAAAGATACATCAAGTTAATAAAAAAGGCACATGACAGACACCATCATTTCCAGGAATTCCTACCAGTCGTCGTTGCAACGCGTCCATCCGTCTTCATCCACCGTCAGTATCAAAGGAGCATTCGTATAATATCTACTATAAGTATCCATAAAAAAACTGTTGATATCAATTCATACAAACGTCGATAAAAAGAATTGCTTTTTTCTTACCTTACCTGGAGATTGGCATCAGAAGTGAGTACGAATTCATAAACCTTGAGTGCCAAATTCAAAAGTTTCCTCTGAGTAACGTTGTGTACACACCTTGTGGTTTCTGTTCATTGAATGAATATGTTTCAAAAGCATTTGAGATATAAGTCGGGGTAGAGTTGAAATAAAACGAAAAAAGAAAAAAAAATCGCCCCCCTCGACAAAATTTGAAAAAAAAGAGGAAGCGCAGATTGAATCATTATACAGCGCCAACAAAAATTCTTGCCACGGTCGAATTATTTGTCCTAGGCGTATACCACAAGGCAATCGTTTTTTTCAATAAGCAGATTTTTATTTCATAAAAAGATAATAAAGATAAAAGATGAGGTGATAAAATGTATATCATGACGGAAGAAGTGGTAAAATATAATAATGATGGATGTAAAGGTGTGTGTGTGAAGGGGGGAGATTGACTAAGCTTAGATAGAGAGAACTAATGATGTGAGAAGCGTAAAATGTGGTCGGAATATCAATATGTGCTTGCGCGTTTTTTTCCTTAAGCCTGTAAAAAAAAAAAAGCGAATTTTTTAGTACGTCCATCCTACAAAAAAGCGCGTTACACCCTCCTTCCCCTTGCGTGTGATTGGTCTGACCGATTCGGTATTTTTTTTGCCTTTTTTTTTGCCCAACAACCCCCCTATCCCCCCCCCTATTTTTCATAATGACTTACAGCAGTCTTGGCCTTTTCAGCTTCATAACGAGCCTTGTCTTTTTCAGCTTGGTGGTGGTAAGGCTATCAATGCAAAATATATATCAAACAATAGGATTAGATAAACAATCACCCTTCTTTTTTTTTATTTCAAAGTGTGCTTTTCCTTACCTTCTTTTCATCATCAGACATTTCCTTCCACTTTTGACCCAAGATCTTACCAAGTTGACCTAAAAAAAGTAGATAAAAAAAAATGATGAATACGCGTAATAAAAGCTATCATCACCGACCACCATCATTCTTCCAATAAAGGGTCTTTTTTTTTTAGATGTAATCTAATAACTTACCAAAGGAGGCTTCAGGGTTTTCTTCCTTGACCTTGTTTCGGTTAGCTTGAGAGAAGAACATATAAGCAGAGAGACCACGCTTGGGAGCATTGGGGTCCTTCTTGGAGCGCTTGGCTGATACCTTGGTGTCTTTCTTTGTGTCTTTAGCCATTTCTATAATAAAAATAAAAATAAAGGGTGAGATCTATTGTGCAGCAGCCTATATATGATAAAGCCCAAGTTGTGCGGTTGATCCTGCCAATCCAATGAAACACCATCACAACTCGAGAGTAAAAAAAACCAACAACTTACGAGTTTGTATATAAAACAATAAAATATAAAAAGTGTGTGGAAAGGAAAAGAGAAGCGAAAAAGGGAGACACAAAATTCTAAGCGTAGAAAAAGAGTGGGAGAATCAGAGTGATAGGGAAAATATAAAGTCCGCAGCTTGGGAAATTTTTGGTGGAGAAAAAAAAAATGAGAGCGTGTGTGTCATTGTGTGTGTGCAGGCGCGCTATGTTTTTAAATTCCCGACTTATAGGTGGTCCCCAATCTACGAAATATGCATCACCCTTTATTAAAGCCTCATTTTTTTTCACACAAATCCAGACACGTTATTACAAACGTACGAAGAATCACAATATAAAAAATCAAATAATTAACGTCTTGGCGACACATCCCTAATCACGCATTGTTCATATATTCACCCACTTAGTTTTTCTTTCGCCCTTCACCAAAAATATGTCCATCACATTTGAATGTTTTGTTTCTGACGCCTTATTCCACACTGATCCGCCCATATGATAAGACCATTTGAACCACCGCACAAAAATCAGCTAATAAATAATACACACAAATCAAGTCAATATAATAAAAATATAATTCAGGGGGTAACATTTATTTTTCAACCAAATAATATATAAAAGAGGACTAATAATAACTATACTACATATACATCTTCTTCAATCAAATCACCATAACATCTAATCTACAACTAAACTACATAACATGTAATATTCTAATATTCTATTCTAAATCGTTTTCTTTGTCAGCACACTAGGTTGGCCAGGAATCCACTTTCGTAAAACTGGGGGCACCAAGATAGAGCCATCAGGTTGTTGATGAGTTTCCAGGAGAGCAATGATCACACGAGGCACCGCCATGGCTGTTCCATTCAATGTATGACAAAAGTGGACCCATTTTTCCTTGATATGCCACGGTACACGAACATCCTTGCTGCCCACACTTTCCTTGAATTCATTCGATAAGTAGCGTATATCCAATCGTCGAGTTTGATAATCCGTACAATTTGATGTCGAGGAAATCTATAAAACAGATCGTAGCATCATAACATCAGTTAACATGGACCGCCTTCACTCTTTTTTCTTCATCATCTTACCTCTCCCCAATCATTCTTGCCAGGCATCCATGCTTCCATATCATACTTTCGATAAGCACTTGCACCCAATTCTTCCGTCGGCATGTCCAAGACCCTAACAATAAAAAACCACAAATAGCAATAAGTTACATTCGAGCTTTCAATTCCTTTTCCTTTTTTTTGGGGGGGGCCTAATCTTACCTAAAGCAGAGACCCAGTTCAGTAAACATATGTTCTTGAAGAGATCGCAATTCCTCCATCATATCTTCGCTTTGTTCCGGCGTAGTGACAGTAAAAAGTTCGACCTTGGAGAATTGATGCACCCGATAGAGTCCACGTTCATTTGCCGATCCATGGCCAGCTTCGGCACGGAAAGCATGACCCAGACCCACCACTTTGCGAGGCAATTCTTCTTCCTTGATCAAGTGTTGTGCAAACATACCTGCCAATGGGATTTCCGCCGTTCCTGCCAGACATAATTTGGGTGCTGAGGTATGGATCGTACTTGGGGTGGTCACACTATAGATTTGCGAGGCTTCTGATTTCCGAGGTTGAAACCCACATCCATACGCAATACTTGTCCGGACCACATCGGGAGCAATCACAGGTGAGAAGCCACGTAAATGAGCCTGTTCCATTGCATATTGTATCAGTGCCATTTCAAGCCACACACCGTCGTTTTTTAAATAATACCATTTGGAGCCTGTCACCAAAGCCGCTTGTTCAAAGTCCACCATATCCAAGTTTTCCGCCAACGTCAAATGATCCTTCAATTCAAATGTGGTATTATCACCTGTAGTAGTAGAGCCGTTCACTGTCTTGCTGCTTGTTGTTGTTGTTCGAGGTGAGCCCACAATCCGGACAACCTTGGCTTTTGATTCATCACCCACAGGGACATTTGGATGTGTATTGTTAGGTACCAGTAGAGCATGCGTTTCCATTTCAGACTGTAGTTGTTCCACTTGATCCGTCAGTTGTCTAATCCGATCCTTCCACTGTTTTCCTTGCGCAATATGTTGAGTTCGTTCTTCCTTGTTCTTGGCCTGTCTAATCAATTGGTTGACCTTGTCGCGTTCTTCGCAGTATTGATCCACTTGTTGTTGTAACTGTCGTTGTTGATGGTAGAGAGCCGCTACTTGACGAATACTTTCACCATCATAATTCCGTTTCAGCATGTTTTCTTCAAGCGCCTTGGCATTGGTGGCGAGAAAGGGATAATTGAGTTGGGGAGGTATCCGATGAATATCGTCACTATTATTGTTGGTCGTGGCGGCGCTGCCGGTCGAATTTTTTTTAACCGAATCACCACCACCTATCGTCGCATAATACCTTGTTGTTGATGGCAATCTGGTCAAATTGTTTTTCAGTACCGTTCGGGTGTAAAGTTGTTTGCTAATGCCAAAGACCTGACAACTATAGTTTCGTGACATTGGGTGTGCTTGGAAAGTTGAGAAAAAAGGAATGGGAAAGCAGGAAAAAAAAAGAAAAAATAAACAGCGGAGCTTGTTTTAAAAAAAATAAAAAAATTACCCTTGATGACCATAGTAAACCAAATGTGAGGTTGATTTTCTTTCTCTTTTCATGGATGTTTTTGTGTTCTTTTCACATCCACTTCGTTTTCTTTATGGTCTACAAGGAAGCTACTCTTGGCTACTTGAAACCCACTTCTTGCTGGCCCTTGTACTGTACAGTACAGAACTTGCTTCTAAGAAATGGGCATCAATATTTTTGAACTCCGTCTCAGGCCACTTTTTCCATACACGGCAATCCAACCCTTCATATACTGTAGTTCACTGTGTAAAAGTACCTTAAAATCTATATACGTAGAAAAAAGACACCTCAAAAAAGACTAAGGCACCTTATTGAAAAATCTGTTATATGGTCTCTTGTCGACGTAAACAGATCAAGACTGAATGTCACTTAATATAAAACATTTGATGTTTGATACAACAAAGTAGGACAAACACCACCCTTTCATTTTATTTATTCGAGGCAACACTCCCAAAACGCCAACCGAATAAAAGATATACTATGCTACTCTACATTTCTAAACTAAAATTCCCGTTTAAAGACAACACCCAACAAAACAAATAATATTACAACAAAGCAGGATGAACTTCATCCCTTTTTTTTTATTTCATCAAAATACAATAATCGTAAAAAAAAATCTAACCCACTAAAATATATACTATACTACTACTCTATACTATACATTTCTAAACTAAAAACACCATCCAAAGAGTCCACATACATTTCAATTAGTCTTCCTTCAACAAGCTTTGACCAGTCATTTCCTTTGGCACATCGAGACCCATGACACGGAGAATGGTAGGAGCGACATCACACAGGGCAGCCTTTTCATTCTTAACAAACGAGTAACCCTTATCGGAAGCCATAACAAAGGGAACGGGGTTGCAGGTATGGGCAGTGAAGGGGCTCTTACCATCATCAGACAACATCTTTTCGGCGTTTCCATGATCGGCAGTGACAAAGAGGACATAACCATGTTTCTTGCAAGCTTCGTAGATGGTACCAATAGCAGCATCAGTAGCATGGACGGCCTTGAGAGCAGCTTCATAGACACCAGTATGACCCACCATATCAGGAGGAGCAAAGTTACACATGACAAAGGGATATTTGTTGGAAGCGATTTCTTCGGCAACACGTTCAGCAACAGGTTGAGCACTCATTTCAGGTTGGAGATCATAAGTAGCTACCTTGGGGGAGGGGATCAAACCACGTTCTTCTTGATTGAATTGAGCTTCGGACCCACCATTGAAGAAGAAGGTCACGTGGGCGTATTTTTCAGTTTCGGCAATATGCATTTGAGGAATATCGTTCTTGCCAAGCCATTCGGCCAATACATTGTCCATTTCTTGAGCAGGGAAGGCGACCTTGAAGGGGAAATCGGCCTTGTATTGAGTCATGGTGAAGATTTCAATGTTCTTGGGTACATCACCTTTACAAGGGCAGGGGGCAATACCAAGGGCTTGAGCAATTTCACGCATACGATCGGAGCGGAAGTTGAAACAGAAGAGAGTATCATTTTCTTGCACGGTACCTTCAGCATCCAAAATAATAGGTTTCAAGAATTCGTCGGTTTCGTTGTTTTCGTATCGTTGTTCCACAGCCTTGATAGCATCCTCTTGCTTGTCACCCTTTCCATAAAGAATAGCGTCGAATCCATATTGGACACGTTCCCAGCGCTTGTCACGATCCATAGCATAATAACGACCTGTAATAGTAGCGATTTTACCGTAGTTGATTTCCTTGATGGCATCTTGAAGTTTGGCCAAATATTTGGTAATAGACTTGGGAGCAGTATCGCGACCATCACCAAAGCAGTGAATATAAGTTTCAGGGACACCGGCTTCCTTTGCAGCCTTGAGCAATTCAATCAAATGATCAATGTGAGAATGGACACCACCATCAGAGAGGAGACCCAAAAAGTGAAGACGACCGTTCCCATCCTTCGCACGTTGAAAAGCGCCCTTGATATTTTCCACTGATCCGAATTCATGGTTGTCCATTGCCAAATCGATACGTACAATGTCCTATCATCGTCATAAAAAAAAGGGCATGTAAGAATCATATGATTTAACTCGTCTCCCCCTGGTCAACATTTTTTGTTGGGTGTATTTTTTTATTTTTGAACCCAGAAAAACATACCTGATAGACGACACGACCAGCACCAATGTTCAAATGACCCACTTCAGAGTTACCCATCAAACCAGTAGGAAGACCAACACTACGACCATGAGCTTGAATATCTTCATAAGCTTGTTCCTTTTCCATTTGATCCATCACGGGAGTTTCGGCATTACGAATGGCATCACCATCGGTAAACTTTTCATCAGCAACACCCCATCCGTCAATACAGATTAAGCACACCTTTTCTTTGGGAGCTTGTTTTTCTTTAGGATCTTGTCCACCGCCAGGCATTATTGTTGTAGTAAATAAATGAAAAGGTAAATAGAAGAGGACAGAGGAAAAAAAAGAAAAAAAAGGACTATAAAAAAATTGGCGCTAAATTGAAAAATATAGATCGAGTTTTGGTGGGGACTCTGTCGGAGTGTAAAATCAGGAACACTCAACATTTTTTTTTTTTCATGGCAACGCATGCAGGAAAAGAATCAAAGCGCAAACAATGCAATGTAGATCGTCCATAGCTCGCATCGTCAAAAATATGATATTATCTTTTAGATTCAGGTACAGAAATTCAGGTACAGAAATTCAAATCTGGATTATCGAATCAAATTATACTTCCTAAGTAGAATATTATGACGATTGCAATGTTTTCCTATTTGCCTGAAACAAGCTTTTTTTATTTCCTACTCTGATATTCATTATTGATAGAGGCAATAACATTGGTCCCTCAGAATATTATAATCATGATGATTTTCCCAGTAGGAAAAGAATCGAAAGGAAAGAAGAAAAAAAAGTAAGAACAAGGTCAAATGATATGATGACAAGCTAATCTATTGGTAATTTAAGATACATTTATTGTATGACAGCATTGGATTCGTGTGAACAATGTCATCAATGCTAAGAACCAGATAGCTAAGCGTTTGTATTCATTCTTAAAATCAAAACTTGATCATCATTTTCCAGATCAAGTAAAAAAAAACGCTCGGTACATATGATGCGATTTCAATGAAATACTGTAATGAACGAAGATCCAATATTAATTATTTTGTTCAATGAGTGACATTACGGCACAGTATCATTATGATCATCATCTTCACATGGGATGATGCTAAACGTCCCGCATCATTCAAAAGATCCCGAATGAATAGAAACTACCGGGAAATGATAATTGATTCACTTTCAAAGGTGCCTTCATCTTCTTGCGAATTGCGATTAGGCTGCCTTTTATGGGCAAAAAGGATGCTATCAGCATCACAGACCATGTATGGATGATAAACTTGGTATAGTAGGTTCTAATACTGATTTAGTACTTCCTCGGTAGAATTGATCGACACTATCGTATAATAGCACCATAATTTTTTTTTTATTTCTTTTTTTATTTTTGTCACGATAATAAATAGAAAAATGAAGGAACAAGGTTTGGTGCCAGTCCATTGGACCTTATTGATGATTGGTAACAAAATGCTTCAATGGCGAAGTCGGAGTCGCACCATACCTTCTCATGTGAGTGCGTGATATGTAACTGTATCTTTGAATTAAATAAAAAAGAAAGAAAATAGACTTCGTATGGATATTCCCAGACAATATCATTGCATATACGCACCATTTTATATGAAACTATGTAATTCTATATATTATTGATTAGTCAACCCCCTGAAAAGTAAATAATTCAAAAATCGTCGGAGTTTCAAACACACAGGCAGTACAATTGACAAGAACAAATAGGATGTATACCGAAGGGTAATCAGCCAATCATATTGGATCAATTACTTGTTGTATGGTGTTGTATCTTCTCGTGTAACCTCTAACAAGATAAGTCAAATGGGGTTCAGTGGTGTGAAAAAAAGGATATCTTGCGCGATAGGACCGACTCAAATTACCCACATATTAGATACTTGGATAGATTTGGATTTTCTTTTTAAATTTAGAATAGTTTCCTGTCATTATCATTATGCTTGTTTCAAAAATATAGTTATTTGGTGAAAGGGTCGGAAAAACTATCATCTTAGAACCTGTTTCTTTGGTCAATTTGACATTTATCAATAAATGATCGAATAACCGCTTATCGAAAAACTGCCTAGTTCTTTTGGTACCTGATGTGCCACCTTAAAAATAATTGTACCTCAATGATCCAATATAATAGTTGACTAAAAAGCGATCTTCCTTGGAGTCGATAATAAAAATATATACTAATAATAATAATAATTATTATAATAATGGAGCATACTTGCGTCCCGATTTTTCAAACTCCGCCTATAAAATGAGATAACGTGCGACAGTGGGTGGTGTCACCTTTTTGGCTATTTTAAAATGAAGAGGGGAAAAAAATAAATACTTTCCCACCTTTTTTTTTTCTTCCCTCACTTTTTCCCTTCTTCTTTCTCTTCTTCCTCTTATATTATTTTCCCTCTTTTATACCTCTTTTTATATAAAGCATGCCTTTTGATACAGCGGAACATTCTCATAAACGACTACGTTGTGATGGCTATTGGGAGGATCCTGAAGATGCTGGATATCAATTCGCGCCGTCTTCTCATATTTGGGACAATCAACCATTCGATTTACATTCAGCAGCAGCAAACACCTCTCCTCTTGATTTAAACCAATGGAAACCAAACTCACTGGGCAACTGTCAGGTGCCTTTCCACAAAATCAACACAGACTATTTGGCATTACAACAACAACGTAAAACATCAACATTTTCTCAGTTCTCGTCTTCACCCACTTCTGACTACGACGTTTTGACCTCACCCACTTTTTACACCTCACCAACCACCGCTGTTTCACAAGAAGACACTGATACTTATTCCACTGCCACCAGCACTACTACTACATCAACATCACCTGTCTCACCTTCTAATGCTACCACAGAGTTAAGCCGTGTACGTGATATTCTCAACAAATGCAGCATCGCCTATACCTCCACTGGCGTCAACGTCGAAGCCAAGGTGTCCAATGCTACCGAACTACGGTCACTTGTTGATGCTTTCAGTAAACTGTGTCCTACTATCTCAAGCACTACACCAACCAACCAACAACAACAACAACAAAACATCTCATCATCACTCACTACACCAACAGGTATTGCACTGTATCGCAACAAGCTTTATAAATCCAAACCAGTCAACTTCTTCGCCAGTGTCTGCAACCTTAGCCATATGATTCTACCGTTGTCCCCCCGATCGAAATCCTTGTCTCTGCGGCAAATCGGCGATGCATGTATTGAAACCTATTTTGACTGCTGGGTACGCAACTCGCCCATCATCAACAAGAAGGAATTCATGGCCTGGTACCACGCCGAAGCTGATCCTATGAACACCTTGATTGTTAATGCCATCTGTGCGCTTGTCTTTGCCCATACTGTCAACCACCATACCAAGCCGGGTCTAGAAATATTCAAACATGATCAAGATTTGGTACTGCAACAAAAAGATTTCTTTTTTGACCGAGCGCGAAACTCTTTGGGAATTTATTTTGACTCGCCCGATCGGTGGACCGTGGTGGCCCTTTTGTTTATGAGCTGTACTGCGGAACCTGAACGCCGGCATCATTATTCTGGTATGGCGACATGTGCACTTTTAGAATTGGACATTTATCCTCGTATGGTGGACGATGACGATGACTCTTTCGAAAAGGAAATGGATACTCGCTTATGGTGGTTTACTTGGTCTATTGATTTTTATTTGTAAGTCGAATACAAGAAAACACCGACACATGCCAATCCAAATGCTGACTTTTTATTTTATTTTTTATAGATATTCAACCGGTGTGCCGCGAAATACTCCTCGGACCAATCGAAAAGGTGAAGTGGATATGCCAAGAATCTATGAAGAAGATATTGATGAAGTGGAACATGGTGTGTTGGCCGACATTCATTGCTTGAAATGGTGGAAATTCCAATCAGATGTGATCGCTGATGTCTACGAGCAAGACAATATGACCGCCGACCAATTGCGACAGTATGATGATCAACTTTTACAAATGTACCAAGCTTTACCGACTTACCTCCAATTGGACAGTGGATTTGCCTATGGATGTGATGATCTCTTTATGGTATGTGTCCGTGTCAACATTGAATTCAACGCCACTCGTATTATTTTGCACATGCCTTTTTTACCAGATGCCAACAATTTACATCCTACACCGGTAGCTCTCCAATCCTTAAATGTGTGTCTCAAGACGGCCCTGATCCAACTCCGAACAATCAGCTCGTGTAATGAAGACAGTCGACGATGTGCCTTTGACCGTGATGAATTGTGGCGCGCTGGTGAACTGATCTCTCTTAGTATGGATGTCTACCGCAACTGCTCCTCCCCCACTGACCGTGATATTTTGTTGAAAGATATTCGCATGGATGATTACACTTTTGGATTACACAAGGCCATGTCGATCATGCAAGCTTCCTCGGAATTCAAGATGGGTCGCAAGGACTGGGTGCAAGTCAGTGATTGGCTTAACGACGAAATCAACCGACATAATCAACTGGATACAGAAATAGCCACCACCACTCTTCAGCGGCAGCAACCGTCTTTGTCGCCTGATTTTAAAATGTCTATCAAGAAGGAAATCGACCCATCATCAGCATCAGCATCACCATCATCATCGCCATTTGAATCACTCTCAGTCATGTCTTTTCCGCCTATATCATCGTCGTCGTCATCGTCATCACCACCACCACCGCCACTTCAGCAAGAACAACAACAACCAACAGCTACAAAACTCACAACAAACAGAAAAGCATCAACATCATCAACATCATCATCATCAGCAACATTAACATCCTCCTCCGACTTTATATCCTTTTGTCCAACTGATAGAAAACAATCCTCGTCATCAGCCAAAAAGCAACCCTCTCAACGTCCGCAAGCAGCAAGATTCCGATATTTCAATCCTCGTACAATGAACAAGTTTTTATTTATTGATGATCATCCCCTATTGTAGTTTCTTATATTCATATATATTTGTTTTATGTATCTATCCTTATTTATTTATTATTGTTGTACTCTTTATCATTAGTTTATTATTACCCTACTCCCCATTTATCATAAATTCATTACTACTATTAGTTTTTTTTTTTAGTTTACATCTTCCTTTCATCTATTCTTCTATTTTTATGATACCATTCCTAATAAAAAATCTTCCTTTGGATATCATTGATACATTTGATGCACTTTATCTTTTTGTTGTCATTGTCTTCATTTTTTTTTTATTACATATATCCCTTCTTCGCCCAAAATTCTTGCCTCAGTACCATATATTACTCCTCACCTTGTTTCAAAAAGCCTTTTGACCTATTCCAATACACACACAGAAAATACGCTCGCTCCAGTCATTACACTCATGAGAAGCGGTGTTG
>JAFHAR010001543.1:2854-15332 GCA_019677225.1 Absidia healeyae | reverse complement strand
TAATTTTTTTTTTTTTTTTTTTTTTGCCTTCCACCTTTTTTTTTTCACTCGTCAGTGCAAGCGTGATTTCAGCCAATGAGACTCGTGTATTTTCACCGCGTAAAAACGTTTCGACTATGAATTAAGCACTGATGCATTCCAGAGCGGGGGTAAATCGCCTGAAATTACCCGAAACTTGAAGCACATATTACTTGGTAAGACAGGTAGTATCCGTTGTAAAGAATGATGAATGTTCATTTACATGCATTTTACTACCCTTGCCTATTAGTTTTCACTTAGCTCGAATTTTACCTCAGGGCCGCAATTAAAAAAAACCACACGGCGGGGTTTTAATATTTTAATCTTGATGGGTTTCACATTTCTTATTGGCTGTTTTCATCTTTTTATCTTTTTCCTTTTCTTTTAACCCCACTTCTTTACTTGTTACTGCCGATATGTCAGCAACTCTACCAGAATATGCGTCTATTCCTGAAGATATCGAACTTGCGTAAGTACTAAATAGTATTCCCATTATATATTTACATATTGCTCACCTGACTTGGCCTTTTGTCTCCCCCCCTTTTTTTTTGAATAGATACTTACAAGTAGTCCATCGCCACGGTAAGCCAAAGGAATCCCTTCAACTTGTATGCATGTATGTCTTTATACTAACCTGTGTGCATGTGTGTATGTGTGCTTTGTTTTTATTCATGAATATTAGGTGAACGTACTCCAGTTCGTAGTCGTTTAGAAAAAATCATCCCCTCGACATGGAACCTCTGTGACGCCAACCGGGCCATGTTTGCGACTATTTTGGACTTTAATCAACAAAAGGGACAGCTCAACGATGGCATTCCTGCTCGTTTTGCACATCTCCAACGACTTGCTGAAAAGGATGGATTGTCTGAAAAGGAACAAATCACTCATCCTGCTGGTGCCTGGTAAGGAAACATATAACAGAAAATAAAAGTGGAGGTGCGTGTGGGGCGGAGAGAGGTTATTGACATGAACCTTAAATAAGCATGATGACTAACGTTTTTTTTTGATTTTTTTTGATTTTCTGTCTATAGCTATTATGGACAGCTGACAAACTTGGGTCGGCAAAGCATGACTGCCTTGGGGTCTCGTCTTCGTGAACTCTATGTGGAAAGGTAAAGGATGATGATGTTGGATGTACAAGGCATACTCATATAATTCATCTTTTTTTATTTTTATTATTATGTATAGATACAATTACCTTCCTGATCAATTTGATGCCAAGCAAATCTATATACGAAGCAGTGATTATGCACGTACACAAGAATCTGTCCAACAAATGGTGGGTGGTGGTCTTTATCCTTCTGAAAAACGCACTGATGATGCCATTATTCAAATCCGTACCCGGTAAGAAAATCAACTGAATTCTTTTTTTTACTACTAAACATCAGCAACCTCTCATATCATATTATATATTCTTTCAATCTTGTTTAGGGATCCTCGAAACGATAACATGTATTCAAATCCAAACTGTTTACGACTTCGACAATTATCCAAGCAATTCCATGCCCAGGTTGGTGAAATGCACAAGGATTTATCAGCCTCTCTGTCCAATCGCTTAAAGAAATATGTCGATTATGTTTCTTTGGAATCCCATCCCTCGGCCAATGGTGTTTTTGGTAAGATGATGGTATAATGATGATGTGGCAAAAAGGTCTTACTCGTCGTTTTTATGATGATATAGATACTGTTGTTGCGGCAAAGGTACATGGATTCGATTTACCCAAGGAATTTGATGATCAAGTTATTCGGGATTTGGAACAAATTGTGGTGGATGAATGGTTTTATTCGCACAAGGTATCCAATGAAGTAAGACGACTTGGGCTTGGACGATTGATGGGTGATATCCGGGATCGTATGGTTCGTCGGGCGGATGGCACGGATCACAAAGTGGGGGAACAAGATTATAAATTGGCAGTGTACTCTGGACATGATACGTAAGTTTTTGAAAAAAAAATAAGGCGCGGAAACGGGATGTTGTTCCAATTCTGGGTTTGTCTTGACGATAGGCGCAAGAAACCCTAATTAGCACTAAAGCATTTCGGAAGTTGCACTGACTAGAACTTTATTTCTTTTTTATCTTTGATAGTACTATTGCCCCGTTACTGATTATACTTGGCGGTTACGACAACAGGTAATAAAAAGAACAAAAAACGTGCTACGCGGGAAAGAAATGGGTTTATATATTCATGGATACTGATGGATACTTTTTTTTTGTGCATAGGTGGCCGCCCTTTGGAAGCTCTGTGATCTTTGAACTATACAAGACAAAGGGATCTACTGTTGGCAGAAACAAGCTTGGCTGGTCTGGCAATAACGTCAACAACAAGGAACAAGATGATCACTTTGTCCGTGTACGATTCAACAGCAAGGTCCTTCAATTACCAGGTTGTGCCGAGAAAGGAAAGCATCACAGCAATGGTGACCAGAGCTTGTGTACCTTGGAAGCCTTCAAGAAAATCGTAAAAGACCAAATCCCGAACGATTGGACGGCGGAATGTAGTATTTAGCAATGTAGACAAATAGATATTATAGATTTTTAGTTTTTTTTTATTGAATAAATTGGTATCGTTGTTTGGTTGTTGTTGGTTGTAGTCCTTTTTTTTTTGTCTTATGATTTTGTCTACCAATTGATTGGTGTTGAAAAGAATGATAAGATTTGGGTTGGCAAAAAAAAAAGCGGGGGAATATTGTGATGTACGTAGAGATGATGATGTTTTATATAGCTGTGTAACGACCAAGAACCCGCGAATTTCGATTCGAGATGACGGAGTTTAAATTGGCTGAGGGAGCTGTGTCCAGTGTATTTTGGGACGAAATACTTTTTTTTTCTTCCTTTTTTTTTTCTTTCGCACACACCTTGTTTTTTTCTTCGATTGAATACCTATATTACTTATCTTTTCTACTATTTTATATTTTATATTATTATTATTTTATATTATATACATGGATTACACTCTGCAGCAGCATACTGATCCGTCAGGATGGATGTACTCTCAACATGATTCCTCTTTACGAACGAATACAAATGAACCTTTACGAGAACCTGTTCCCTTTGAAGGTAAGGAAAAGCAAACAATTGAATTAGAGATTACAACTGAACAAATTACTCACTTATACATATGTTTTTTTCTTTTTGTTTTTTTTGCCGTTACAGATTTCCAATTTAGTTTTGGTCTGGAGCCCGGATTCGCCATGCCTGTACCTTTAGACATGCCACCTGCACCGCCTTCTCTGAACTCGAACAACTTGCTATCTATGGATTATCAACAGGGCGACAATAACCATGATTTTACTTCTTCAGCAAGCAATAACCCTCTTTTGGATGAAAATGATCAAAAGGCGTTCTCTCAGTTCCTGGATGCTTTCTTTGTCGACAAGGATGGCCAAATGTCCAATGCTGAACAAATGGCTAGTCAATTCTCCACAATGTATGATGCTCCACCTCCACCTTTGATTCTGAACGATGGCTATGGAACGAATGCTCCTCCTCCCTCAACTTCTGAAACGGATCCTTATCATGCGGCTACTTCAATGTTTTTACCCAAACAAACACCAAGAACAGCAACAACATCAACATCAGTCACACAACAACAACAACAACTTAACGAAGAAGAGGATGATGATGATGATGAATATCGACGTAGCTCTATCTTACAGTCATTGGATCAACAGAAACAATTCCATCAACGATTGAATAGAGCGACTTCAGTACAACAGCAGCAGCACCAAATTGGCAAGGAATCCACCCACAACACGAACAACACGAATCATTACCAAGATGCTATCGGACCCAATGCCATCTTTCTTCAACAAAGCAATCAAGTCTCTGCACCATTTATTACAAAACATCCCTCAACAACATCGCAAAGATATCATCCACAACAACATGCGCCTTATCCTCCACCATCAGAGCGACAGCATCATCCATCATCCTCAACAGCATCAGCATCCAATAACATGAACGGACAACATCATCACCATGACCGAGAATACCAACGCTCCTCATCATCTTCCTCACGGTCATTATCCACACCCACTCGACGCAACAAATCCAACAAGGAACTCTTGACTGAAGAAGAGAAACGAAGTAACCACATTGCCTCTGAACAAAAACGGCGCAGCACTATTCGAAACGGCTTCAAGGATTTGACTGACATTGTACCAACACTCAAGAATATCAACAATTCAAAAAGCACAGTACTCTTCAAGGCGGTGGATTATATAAAATATTTGGAAAAACGAAACAACAATCTGCGTGACAAAATGGGATCTTTGGAAGTACGTATCAAAGTCGAGGGACGGGTCAGTGATATTCTGATGCATTCGTCGTCACTTCAACAACAACAACAACAAACCCCGTCATCATCATCATCTATGGCACCTTCTCAATCATCACCCACATCACAACCACCTTCTTTTTCTGAACCTGGGTCCAGGTCTCCACAAACCATGGGTGATAATGAACTCAATGATCGATCCCATTATCAACAACAACAACAACAACAACAACAACCTGATATTGAAAGTAGCAATAACAACAATGGCGGAGGTGTAGCAGCAGCATTACTGGCACACAAATCTCAACAAAAACAATTAATGGCGTTACAGGAACAATTACAATATCATCAACGTTTATTAACACAACAGGATGACCATCATCACTCCCAGCAGCGCTCCCATCGTCAACAACAACAACAACAACAACAACAACAACAGCACTATCATCATTCCGTCTCATCCTCATCGGCATCCTCGTCATCTCACTCGTCTCCTCAATCATCCGATTTATACCAGCACCCACCCGTCCCACCACCTCGATGGACTTATGACCCAAACGCACGATCCAACAACAATAATACAAATGTCAAGATGGAAGTGGATAATGAAGAACCCTTGAAGGTCTCAGCATGAAATGGTATCTCTCTCTTTGTCTCTCTCTCTCTCCCTCTGGTTTGGTTTAGTTTAGTTTAGTTTAGTTTTTGTATTCCCCCTTCTAAACCCTTCTTTTTATTTTATTCTTATTATTCTTAGTATTTATACTTTTTTGTTGTCATTGTTATTCTTGGTCCACATTCCACACATTTTTTTTTTTTAAGAAAAATGTCCCCTTGTCCCTTTATAGTCTTTTTTTTTTTAGCTTTATATCATGTACTTTTGGGGCTTTTTATATATTGTATGTCTGTGTTAGTCTATGAGTGTGTGTGTTTTTTTATTTTTTATATCATACTGTGTACAAAATAAAAAAATGTCAATGATTTTACAGTGTGATGTCTCTCTACAACGTTTTCACAATCTGATGTGTGTCTCCTTTATTTTATTCTTTACAATAGGACCTCTATACGAATGGCGTGAAATGCATATTTTATTCAATTACATATTTACGATATTTGGTTGTTTTTTAGATGGGAGCATCTCATTCACAATCAAAATGAAGATCAGCTCTTTTTTTTTTAGAATGTTACACCTTTATTGACTTGATGAAATCAGGATAAATAGACGGTGCCACCAATGAGAAAGTATCATGATAATCATGATTGTAATAGGGACAGTATGCATGGGGAAAATAATAACGTCTCTTCTTTTTTTCGAACAACTACAAATACTTACGTTTGGTGGATGAAAATCATACTTTTGATGTTGATTCTTCCGGTTTTGCTGAACCATCATGTCGCTTTTGCCAGCGAATCTACAACATCGATCATGGGCGATTCTTGGGCACTGAATTGCCAGGACGATTCAAGTCAACAACAAGCGGCATCTGAATTTTGTCATCATCATCATTCACTTGGTGACAAAATATCGACGATATGTATGTGTCATGATGAAGGAGAATTATGGCCTCTATGTAAACAACAACAACAACTTTCAAACCGAAAACCTGCTTCTTCGCCTTCTTTATCGTCTTATGGAATGTGTGGTTTACAAACGTATACCGGTTGTTTGATTGCCTGCAGTGCTTTGATCGAAACGGTATTGTGTCAAGACACGGAGCTGTTACAGTGCACGGTGGTTGCATCAAATTTACGATCTTATGTTTCATAACATTCACAAACTGTCCTCTTATCAATGTATGGGGACCTTTTTTTTCCTATACATCGCCGTTGTTGACATTAAAATAAAAATAAAAATCGATCGTCGCCCTATCGTGTCACGTTTGCATAATCCTATATCATACCTATTGCATAAAACATGAAAAAAGGTGGTTCAAATATACAACAAGAAGACATGATGTAAATATATATTTTTTATTATACAAAATGATATAAAAAGAGTTGTTTATAATGTAAAAAATATGTAATATAAAAATAAAAAAAGGCTAAAGGAGGTGGGTGTAAGAGAGAGAGGGGGGAGGGACGACAAAAGGGAGTAAAAGTATATGATAGTTCAATAAGATAGGACTGTTTGTTGCCGTAGTCTGTGAGAAGGGGATAATAAAGGGATAAAATATAGCTAAATATGGTGGTAAAAAAGGGATGGAGAAAAAGATAAACAAAATAAAAATAACAAATTTTGATTCATATCCTAAAATAAATGACTACATACTACAAGACTAAGACTAAACTATGATGATGATGATGGTGGTGGTGGTGGATCACGAGCATATTTCTTCAAAAGTTGAGACCGCCTTGATTCCCATGTATCATGCGTCATATTGTTGTTGGTGGTGTGCATCGATTGTTCGGGTGGTATATTGTTGAAAGGATGACATCCACCACCAGTTCCATAGCTGCTATTATGGTGGGTATTCGTTGTTGTTGTTGTTGATGATGATGGTGGTGGTAGTGGTGGGGATGAAGGATATGGTTGATATTTGAATGAATGACTCGAAGGAGGTGGTGATCGATTCCATTGATAATAAGTCGATGACCGTCGTAGATAAAGTGACCGATGATCCCCTAATAAAGCTTGTCGTTCCTCCTCGTCTTTATCAGATCGGCAACAGCAAGAGCAACAGCAACATAAGTAACAAAGTCCAACCAATACCAATATTAATAAGATAAACAAGACAATACAAGCCATGATCCCCAATGGTAAACTTGAAACTACAAAACAATAACAAAAAAGTGTTTGAGTATCACCTTCCCCCCCCATTCGCACACCTGCCTATTGAGTTTCACTACTACTTACATTGGCACTGCTTGTAATAATATTCGGTGACTGGGCAATAATCCATAGTTTTGTTCACCACTCCAAACCAGTTGCCTTGAATGCACTTGTCTAAACTAGCACAATAAGCACAGCCTGTGTCTGCTACACATGACACACAATCCATCCATTGACTGCAATTACCTAAAAATAGAATAGACAACCATACACTATAATGTTACCTACTGTTTCTTCACTGATACATTGGAGAGAGCGTGTGTGTTATTCCACTTACCTTGAAAGATGTCTTGGTTGAAGGATACAAAAGACATTGTGAATCCAAAGACGTTAGTAAAGAATAATAATCGATAGCTTTGAAGGAGGAGAGTAATTCAATAAGACAAGGATAAGAAAACGGAAGACAGAAAGGGGTTCAACACACAAAATAAAAAGAGGAGACAACAAGGGGAAACAAAGGGAAAAGAAAAAGAAAGACGGAGTTTTAGCGTTTTTTTTGATTTGGTGAAGAAAAAAAAATGTCACGTTTTTTTTTGCATTTCGTCTCACTCTTTTTATACTTGCTGGTCAGTGGATATTCTATATAAATAGACCCTTTTTTGTTAAATGAAAAAACAAGGATCATCAGTGTACAGTACAGTATATACATAATACAGTTCTCGGTGACCATAGTATGTCTTGAGGTTAGACCTTTGATTTTTGCCCCACCAATGTCGGAGTGTGAAATGCATGACTCTTGATGCTTTTCGCATTGTTGCAAAGCCGTATATCGTTGATATAAGCAACATCATGCATGCTATTATGTAAAAAACAAAAAACAGAAAAAGTATGACAACTATACTAAACCTTGAGCAGTACACGAAAATATCAGTGTCCATGTCATGCAGTGCATAGTGTATGAAATGACAAGGATCATGACCTTCTGCGTCAATATGTACTGTATTCTAAAGTTTCATACCGACGGTGGACTAAAATTGAATAGAACTGCCTCGACTCTATAAAAAACGCAGATCTATACAGTATATACAATAATAACATATACAGTTTTTAAAACCCAGTTCATTTATGTCTCCTCAGTCGAGCGCAATATGGGTAAAGAGATTTTCACCACGGTCACACAAACCCAGTGGGACAAACATATCTGACTGAAAGAGGTTTGTATCGCCTATCCATTACAGGGATGAAAAAACACGAACCCTGGATTTTCTTATTATTATAATGACTGGGTGAAAGCCGGGTTTCATCTAACAGTAACATGATCCTATTGAATCTTTAGTTTCATTTAAATCGAATTACAACAAATAATAGGATGAGTTTGTTTTAATGAAAACGAGAAAACAATTATACGGAGGCATAATATAATGATAACAGATTACACGAAACTGGGTCTCTTGAAGGGTCCTGAAATTAGGCAGGAAATATATTAAAACGCCGCCATTAATGTTGGTCGAGTTAGGTCTGGCCTTGGCAATCTACAGCCTTTTTTTTCCCTCGTCAATTTTTTTTTTTCTTCGTTCCCTGAAAAAAAAAACACCTAGCCTTCCTTACATACATCAACTACAATACAATGGAAACAGCGGTACGGAAAGCAACGAGGTTAGACTACAATCCTCCCAAACAAAAGCATTTATCAAGTAAGTTTTACAAATAGTATATATGGAGTATACAGTACCAGTGACTCACCGTCATTTTGACCATTTTATTGTTACACTTCATATAGCTTTGGTATCTTTGACCTTCCACAATCCTGCGTGCATTGATGAAATGCTTGATCTACTTGAACGACGACATCGGGAAAACTCTTGGATTGTAAGTGCATAAGTAGCATGGGGTGGGGGGGGAAGGGGAGCAACATGAATGATCTATCGATTGATTCACACTATTGTGTTTCTTTTTTAAACACATGCTCATATGCAAAATAGATGTCATTCAAAGTACTTGTGATTCTGCACGCACTGATGCGACAAGGCAATGGTGACCGGACGATCGCTTACATTGAAGGCCACCCGGCGTGTTTGGATACCACAAGGTTACGGGAAAAATCGTCAGGGGTCATTCATATTCAAAACATCTACTTGTATACTGCTTATTTACAACAAAAGGTGGATGCGTATCGGGAACTTCATATGGATTATATCAAGTCAACCATCTCATCCAAAGTCGGTAGGCTCCGTCGATTATCCGTTAATGATGGCCTATTAAAGGAAACAATGGTGTTACAAAAACAAGTCAGTGCTTTATTGAAATGCAAGGTAAGGAGGACAATCAATCTATGAATAGGGGGGGGGAGGCAAATAGGATAGGACTGGATGAGGTCGAATGGGCGGGGAGTGTGGGGTGTAACAGGGGCTATCTTCTAACACACAGATACTCTCTCTTTTTTTCATATTATGATTTAGTTTATATTGGATGATGTGGACAATACCATCAGTGTATCTGCTTTTAGACTGGTGGTTGAAGATTTGCTGATTCTGTTTCAAGTGATCAATGAAGGTGTTGTCAATATTCTAGGTAAGTATTTTGCTACAAGCAGAGAAATGAATTATGATCGATGTTTATTAATTTTGCTCCTTTTTTTAACACTTTAGAACAATACTTTGCCCTGCCAAAAGCAGACGCTTTGACATCCTTGGAAATATACAAACGATTTGCAAAACAAACAGAAGAAGTCACCGTATTCCTGAACCGTGCTCGCCAATTCCAACAAGAAATGAATATTGCCATTCCTACTGCAAAACATGTAAGTAAAAGATAATGGACATTGAGTTGGTTACTGAACTGTTTCTTCCTTTATAGGCTCCATTATCTCTGGTCGCTGCGTTGGAAGAGTACTTGAATGATTTGAAGGATAAACCATCTCCACAACAAGGAAGTAGTACAGGTATGTAAAAATGGATAAGGGGGTGCACCAGATAACACAAAAAGATAACCATCTATTTATCTTCCTTCTAGGACAAGCGACCGCCACAGCAACAACTACGACAACAACAACGACAATGACTGCTCCTATGCACTCTGAACCAACAGAACAACCAAGGGAACTAGTCGATTTTTTCAGTAGTTTGGAGACCGAGCAAGCCATCCCTCCTGCCACCACACCTCAGCCAAGCTTGCACAATCCATTCAGAAACGCTATGACTGGGAACACATCCATTCAACTACAACAACAACAACCTTCAAACAATCTCATGATGGATCTTAGTCTTTTCAATCAACCCCAGCAGCCATCCATGTCCATGTTATCATTACCTCCACCGACACAGCAACTACCACCACCTTCCATCGTCTTATCCACCGTTTCATCACCTTTACCAACAAACGTCAATCCTTTTAGAATGGGGAACGGTACGCAACAGCAACCACTGAGTCTTACAACCATTCAACAATCGGCTTCACCACCACCATCCCAGAAGCTCACTCTTTTTGAACCCTCTAAATCTTTACAACAACAAATCTCCGCGCACACTGGAAACACCAGCTTTTACCCATCAACAAGTGCCTTTTCCAACCCATTCATGCAACAGCAACAGCAACAACAAATACAACCATCCTTCCAAACACCTCAATTCACTGGTATGAATCCGTTTGGTATGACGACCTCTTCACCACCACAGCAACAGCAGCAACAACAAAACCAGCATTATCAACAGCAATAGCAATAACAACAAAACCAGTATCATCAACAGCAACAGCAATCTTAAGGACTCTCATTTGTATTTTAGATTTAGTATATTTATAGTTAGTTAGTTATCACGAATTTGGATCAATGTCCGCTCTCTCTCTCTCTCTCTCTTTATTTTTTTCAATAAACATTTTGATACTTTTCTAGAAAACCAATAAAAAATTATTACATATGACCCTAACGTATTTTGGAATTGCGTTGGCTATGATATGGCGGTGTATGAGTTTGGAATTGATAGAAAGAGAAAGGGAAAGGGATGAATTCAGTTTTTGATTTTGATTATGGTTGTGAATTTGAAACTGGATCACGGTGTATGTGTGTGTGTGTGTGTTTATTTTTGTCAAGGAAACGACGGTAAAATTTTTGATGATCTTCATTTTATTTTTATAGTTCCTACATACATACATAAAAAGTTCTTAATAGTTACAGTAGGCTTAAGTTACAGTACACCTTGGGAAAAAAATCCTGCACCGGGCCAAAAACGCAGGAAATTTTCCTGCAATACGGGAAAATTTCCTGCGTTTTTAGCGCGGTGCAGGGCAATTGCAGGATTTTTTTTCCAAGGTGGTACGTACTGTAATAGCCAAGAGTAGGTATGGAATCAAAAATGTGCACAATGAAGGTGGCCGATATGCGGTTTCTATTAAATTTACCGAGTTCCATGACTTCAAGTGCCCACGAGGATATAAAACGTGAGGTCAATTGTGGCAAGTGACTGCATGAGGATGACGATTGAGCGTTTTTTTTTTACTGGTCAGACAACTACTTTCTTTGTGTATACTCTAAGCGTATCCATATAGATTATTTTTTGTATACTCATGCCAAATATGAAGTCAAACGGACACCACACGGGAGAAAGACAAATAGAGGCCTTTGGTCGGTTAGTATTACCAAAATGGGCCTAGTCTATATCTCTGCAAGGAGTGATTATGGTGTTTTCATTATTAATGCCAATATTTTCTACTTGAACATTCTTTGGCAGTTACATAATAGCAAATAGCACACTTGGAATCAAAGTCTTTCACAATAGACCAAAGTGTGTTTGGAAAGACACTTTCACTTTTCGTCGGAGCTTGAATATAATAAAATAAAATAAAATCCTCCAGATTTATTTTTTGGGATCTCCAAAAATTCGATCTGGGTTTCAAATCAAAAAATGATGGACGATCCTCCAGATTATTTTTTGCATCTTGGATCTCCAAAAATTCGATCTGGGTTTCAAATCAAAAAATGATGGACGATCCTCCAGATTATTTTTTGGATACAAAAATTCGATCTGGGTTTCAAATCAAAAAATGATGGACGATCCTCCAGATTATTTTTTGGATCTCCAATTTCGATCTGGGTTTCAAATCAAAAAATGATGGACGATCCTCCAGATTATTTTTTGGATTTCAAAAAATTCGATCTGACTTTGAATAATTCGATCTGGGTTTCAAATCACAAAATGATGGACGATCCTCCAGATTATTTTTTGGATTTCAAAAATTCATTTCAAATCAAAAAATGATGGACGATCCTCCAGATTATTTTTTGGATTTCAAAAATTCAATCTGACTTTGGAAAATAAATTCTCTCTCTTTCTCTTTCTTTTACATGATCAAACAACATTAGTTTCCCTTATACAATAAAACATTCCATTTTGTTATTCCCACTCATTCTTATTATGACTTC
>JAFHAR010001536.1:23504-36281 GCA_019677225.1 Absidia healeyae | reverse complement strand
GTGTGTGTGTGTGTGTGTGTGTGTGTGTGTGTGTGTGTGATGTTTTTAGCTTTTCCCCCTTATTGTATACATCCCCTTTATATATATATTTTATATTTACACTATTTTTACTTTATACTACCGTTTTTATTTATTTAGTTTTTATCCATGTTATCATTTTAGAAATAAAAACAAACCATTATTATTATGACTTTTTATCAGACTTTATGATTATGATGTGAGAATTGATGATTTGTGGGTTGAAATGGTAATGGGATGGGAATGCGCAAGGGAAAAAACCAGGTATTTTGTGTTGACATGTACGTATGAATACATTTTATATTTGACCCACCGAACTTATACTGAAATTATCGAGTGATCTTCCAACCTTATATATAAAAAATACGCTATACTAGTGTATTTGTTTCCGGAGTCCATTGATGATGATATTGACTGTTGTGGTTGACTCCAGGGGTGAAATGGAGGAGGAACAATTAGACAATATTATTACTATGATATTGATGCTAATGATGGTGATAAATCGGTGTTTAACCCTCAAATTCTATACAAAATCAAACTTGTGGCTCGATCAAGGAGAAATAAAAACCATTTCAAACGCTGCGTCACTAACACCTACTTAGTGGTCTCTTTTTCATAAAAAGTACATACTCAGTTGATATTTAAAACATACTCAAGCCGTAATATCATACGATCAAATATAAAAATAACAAAACATTATTAACTGCTACAGGGAAGGCTCAAAAATAGCCCGAACATGACATAAAAGGCTAAAAAAACTCCGCTGAGCGCAAAAAAATAAAAAGATAAACTGCCCTGAATGTGGATTGAACACATGACCTTTAGAACTTCAGTCTAACGCTCTCCCAACTGAGCTATCAAGGCGCATATATTTCCAAAATTGGAAGTTAATATAAAACGGCCATGTAAAATGAAACTCACGTGACGTTTTGTTCATTTTTTCATTGCTATTGCTTTAATGATGAAATATCATCTTTACGATAAGATATGCTCGTTGTCATTGTAAACATTAATGTCTCAGGGCAATGAAATTTCACAATTAAAAGTTTCAGGGCAACATACACAAATGGGAGAGGTATACTGGGGCTCTATTTGTTACCATCTGACCATATGTATAGCATAGTGCACTCTTGAGATACAGCCGAGGACAAAAAAAATGTATGAAATAATGTGTGATACTACTGAGGGGAAAGAAGAGGAATCATGGTAATAAAAATAAAAATAAAAAAAGTCATAACTACAGAATCCTTAATCTAATTTTGGGACAAAAATGTTGAAGTCTATATGTAATAAAAGATTTTTTATTTGTTTTGTTGGTATGTTAACTATGAAGGGGGAGGGGAAGAAGAAGGAATAATAAAGATAAACTAATACATAGTAACTAATCTAATTTTGAGGCTACCATTGACTTGTCCGATATTTGCAAAGCGTCAATACTGTTTTCACGTGAAGCAGGTGAGGAGAGGTTGATTTCGTCGACGGATACCACAGTAGTCAACATGTACGCAGCAGCAGCTTGAGCCACACCATAATACACAAAGCCAAGATAAGGCACCCTGATAAGCAAGTAGGCCACCACCGAGAAACCAAACAGGACATCCTTGCGTCCACTAAACCAGCGTTTTTTTTCCGAATGTGACATGTTCATCCTGACAAAGTAAGGTTCCAACAGTTCCCGCATTAAGGTACGCATGCCAATCAAAGCTCGGACCAGCCGCATAGTTGCCCAGTGAGGTAAAAGAAAGAAACAAACCCCCACCGCTATACCCTGTGTGTTGCCCAGCGACCGAAAAGTAGCGTAGGCACCCGCGGCAGGAATGACAAACCGCCCCACCACTGGAAAGAGCGAGAGTAGAAAGATCACCAATCCAAAGCGCACCTTTTTCCACGTACGTTGCATGTATGACTTCATGTTAGGCCAGTATTCCTTCCTGTATGAGCGTTTGGCCATGGCACCGGCATAGGTTGGGTGAGGTGGTCCTGCATCATCGCTGTTGTTGTGGAGTTGGTCAATGTAGTGTAAGGTCTCTATAAATAAATCGTCCAGCGGTTTAGGGTAGGCATAGCGCATAAATAACAAGGCAAGGACAGGAACATATGAGATAATGTCGAGGATGGTGCGGTGGGCTGTTGTCAATAATCCCTCTACCTTGCTGATATCATGGTCAGGGCCAGCATATGTAATAGCGACATACTTCACAATACGAAGAGAAATGGTCATAATAAGATGAGTCACGCTAAAAAGGACAACAGAGAGGACGGTCAATAAGAGGAAGATGCGTAAGAATTTGTGTTGTCGAAGGTGAGGATTGCTGACCACGATGCGAATACCTTGAATGGCGTCATTTACCCCACGCCTTAATCCGTGTGCTGTCCAACGTCCCATGGCTGTTTGTTTATAGTTCCACTGTAAGTGGAATAAACCTATATAATAGTAAAAAATAAAAATAAAAATAAAAAAAGGAGACAAGAAGACAAACAAAGACAAAGAAAATCGGCTGTGAAAAAAGATACGAATTCCTAATCAATCAACTCAGAAACCCACATATTTGATTTTATTGTACATAACACAACCCACATCAAAACTACAACCATATCATACTACTAATACTCTATACTATTGTTGTTCGCCTTTCTTCTTTTCCCATTCTTCAGGCGTATACGATTTCTAAAATAAAATAAAAGAGTGTTAATGAGTCAGTCAGTCGGTCCGTCAGTCAGCCCCAAATTATCTGCATTCATTGGTTTACCTGAGAGAAGGCATGCACTATGCTGATTTCGTTCTTGAGTTTTTCGTTCACTAATTTGTGTCGAGCAAGCAATCGTAGGCCAGAGAAAGCAGGAGAAACTATAATAACTTCAAACATTTGTCCACAACCAGCTGAGAGATCGTCCACTTGCTATCATAAAAATAAATAAAAATAAAAAATCAGTATCAGTTTGTAGTCGGTTTCAAAGCTTTTTTTTTAGCGTTACCACATATTCAGCTTGGAGCTGTTCAGTGATGGTAGCTTTAAGTGAGTCGGCGGTGATTCCAGAATGAGTGGACATTATACTGTTTTTTATGTTTTAAAAGGGGAGTAAAGTGAAAAAAAAAACGGGCTCGACAAATTTGGTTTTTTACAAAAGCGGAGTTGTAAAAATAAATTTAATTGAGATCAAAGCTTGCAAAAAGTCACATCCTGATTCATGCCTATATCCTCGGCGTGTATTGATTGATTTTTTATTTTCGCTTCTTTAGATTATAAACACTACTGATAATAAAATTAATAATGAAAAAATTCAAAAAGGTTATCCGGAGATCATCTGCTATGAAAGGCCCTCATCCAAAACAGCGTACAATGGCACCTCCCAGCCCACCAGATGAGAATCAACAAAACATCGACCTTAATTTTCCGATCGCACACACTAACAGACTGTCATTGTCTTCTCAAGATATATCAGATATAGAGCGACCACTTTTTGAGAAGTACTGGGATGAATTGGATCCCTTTGCTACTGGTAAAGTAAATCTTCCCTATGTAGCTACCTTTCTCCGAAGTTGTCATCTGTCAGATCATGACATACAACAGGTTCGTAAAAGTGCCCTACCAGGTTTATCCTCCTTTTCTTACTGGATTCATTTATTTCCTGAAAGATTATTGCTCTGTTTGAACATCAACCTGTATGGGAACAGCATCATATTTATGCCTTGCTTCGCCTTGTATCTCATATCAAGCATGGACGGGACCTTAATGCTGATCTGATCTACCTGCCAGGTATACAAAATCAACAACATGCACAAAAAACAAAACAAAAAAGAAACTCATACTTTCTTATTTACTACATTTCATTCAAGCACCATCCGTGCCAGTAATGACAGAATTCCCCATAAATTTCCCGTACCCTTCAGATACAAATCATCATCATCCAAGATTTCGATCCTTTTCCGATCCATTCATTTTAGCTGCCGAAGAACCCTTTGAAAATCCAAACACCAATATGTCAGCCCATCTACAACGCCGATCGGTGGATGATGCTTCGACCAGAAGGACGAGAAAAAAAGGCCAACTGATACCATCATCCCTACTATTGATGCAAGCCTTTATTCCAGCCTCTTCCCCATCCTCCAATAACAACCCTTATTCCAGCGGTCCTACTAGCCTTGAACAACATCCCACCATTCATGTCAATTTGAGATCGAATCGTGCACATATACCCCCACCACCCGTCCCTTCACAAAAAACAAAACCATCATTACTGACGCATAGTAACGCAGCAGCATCAATCATCAACTCCAAAAATATATTTGATACTCCACCCAATTATTACCACTGTGATCCACAACAGCCCATAATCCAACCAAATCGTATCAGTCATTCCCATAGAGACAAAAAACATCACCACCCTGCTCGATAATCAACTACCCAACATCAAACATCATTTCCATATATTGATCAAAAAAATTTTTTTATTGAATAAATGGAGATAAAAAAAATATATAAATAAACTAGCTATAAAAATATAAGCAAAGATATCATTTCACCGCCTTGTGAAGGTTCATTTGCCATGCACCTTTTCAATCAACATTGGAACAACACTATTAAAAAATATATATCATTAGTAACCTGCCCCACCTTTTTTCTCTATTTTTTTTTTTTTGCCTTTCTCTTACCCAGGTTCCGCCAAAGTCGAAATATCGCCCAATTGGTCTTGTTCATTGTTGACAATCTTACGTAAGATTCGACGCATGATTTTACCGGAGCGAGTCTTGGGAAGATCCGCCACCACATAGACACGTTTGGGAGTTGCAAAAGGTCCAATTACTTTACGCACCTGTAAAGACAGTTCCTTTTCAAGAGTAGCATCATCCTCAATGTTGGGCTTCAAGGTACAGTAGGCATGGATACATTGACCAGTCAAATCATCTTGACCTCCCACCACGGCAGATTCGGCAACAGCAGGATGTAAAATCAAAGCAGATTCAATTTCGGCAGTGGAAAGACGATGGCCTGACACATTGATTACATCTAGTAATAATAATAAAAACAAAACATAAGACACCTTCATTGTAGTATATAGTTCCCATGCTTTCCTCCTTTTTTCTTACCATCCACACGACCACGAATCCAAATATAACCATCCTTATCACGAGTAGCACCATCACCAGTAAAGTAGTATCCAGGATATGGGTTCAAGTAGGTATCGAGGTATCGGTTGTGGTTGTTGTAGACAGTACGAGCCATGGAAGGCCAAGGTTGAGAAATAGCAAGAACACCTGTTTCATCGGCTTGATTCAATTCCTTGCCAGTAGTAGGATCGAGAATGGTTGGCTTGATACCAAAGAAGGGCAACGTGGCAGAACCAGGCTTGGTAGGTGTGGCGCCAGGGAGAGGACTGATGATGATGGAGCCAGTTTCAGTTTGCCAGTAAGTATCGATGACCGCGCATTGCTTCTTACCCACATTTTCATTATACCAGTGCCATGCTTCAGCATTGATGGGTTCACCGACTGAGCCAATCACACGTAAACTAGATAAATCAAAACCATCCAACCATTGATCACCCAAACGACGTAAAGCCCTGATAGCAGTGGGTGCAGTGTAGAATTGTGTGACCTTGTGTGTTTGGATCAATTCCCAGAATCTGGAGGGATTGGGGTAAGTAGGCGTGGATTCAAATACCACAGTGGTTGCGCCATTGAGTAAAGGACCATACAAGAGATAGGTGTGACCAGTAATCCAGCCTATGAAAATAAAGTAAATAAATATATACTTCGCCCATCAAAACAAAAACAAAAACAAAACAACAAAAACAAAACGCCTACTTACCAATATCAGCCATGCAGGCGTGAATATCATCAGGGTGATAATCAAAAATATACTTGAGTGTAGCAGCAGCACCTAATAAATAACCCCCAGTAGTATGCATCTAATACAAAAAAGAAGAAGAAAGTCCATCAGTAAACAAATAATAATAACACCTCCTGCTATTTTTTTTTTTCAAATGCCTTACCACACCCTTAGGAGTACCCGTGGATCCACTAGTGTATAACAAAAAGAGTGGATCTTCAGCATTGACATTGGTAGGAGGAGAGTAAGGTCTGGCTTTTGCAATTTCATCATGCCACCACAGATCACGCCCATCAGTCCAAGGAATATCTGATCCAGTACGACGCAAGACCAAAACATGTTCAATAGTAGGTGCTTGTTTAACCGCTTCATCAACAATACGCTTGGTGGCGATGTTTTTTCCACCCCGACGACCTTCATCCGCGGTCAGGACCACACGAGCGCCACAATCTTGAATACGATCTCTGAGGGAGTCGGATGAGAAGCCAGCAAAAACCACAGAGTGAACGGCACCAACACGAGCACACGCCAACATAGCAAACACAGCTTCAGGAACCATGGGCATGTAGATAGCAATATTGTCACCCTTTCGAACGTCCAATGAGGTCAAGACATTGGCCAAGCGAGACACTTCTTGAAGGAGTTCTCGATACGTGATCTTGCGCACATTTCCAATTTCGTCTCCCTCATGGATAATGGCCACCTATTACAGTATCAACAAAGGAAGAAGAATCATGAGTAAAAAAAAGGCAGAAGAAGATTGATGTCCTCACCTTGTCGGGTTGAGTCAAAGCATGACGATCGACACAGTTGTAACAAGCATTGAGTTCACCTTCTAAAAACCATCCAACATCACCTTCAGTAAAGGACCCATTTAACACCGTTTGGAATGGCTTTGACCAAGACAAGGTTTCACGAGCAAGCTACACATACAAAAAAAAAAAAGATACAGTTGTTTGCGTTCGAGTTGAGTTCTTGTACAAAAAAAAAGGTCCAACAACTTACATTGCCAAAAAACTTTTCGGGATCGTTCACACTTTCTTCCCACATGGCCTTGTATTGTTCCAAACTAGCAATATAGGGAGCGGTCTTATTGGCAAGCAAACGTTCAGGGACAGGGAATATAGGATCCTGTGCGGTTGAAGTAGTAGATTCTGCAGTCATGGTAATTTTTCTTGTATTGCAAAAAAAAAGAGAGAGAAAAAGAAAAAGAAAAAAAGAATGGGGAAGAAGAAAAAAAAGGAAAAAAAAGAAAAAATAGGTGAGAGTGAGAAAAATGAGTTTTATGTGAAAAAAAGGCGTTTTTGATTTGCCGATCTCTGGATTCCGATTACCTATTTCGGATGGTGGCACTTGAAATTCAATGGTGGGTGAGAGCAATAAGCTCAACCGCGTGATCCCAATCACTAAATACCCCTTCATCCTTATTGTCCACCCACTGCCCTTTCTTCCAATCAGCGTTGCATAAGGCTAACCTTATAATGATTACCAATGCCAAAAAAAAAAAGCATAAAGGCAAATAGGTAATGAGGTAGTCAATTTTCCGCATCATTTATGTATTTTAGCTTTTACGTAACCCATATAAAATAGTTTCATAACACCCAACGTAATCAAAAATAAACAAAAACCATTTCAGGAGATAAGCAAGGCAAAACCGAATCGTTATGTTACATGGGAAATGGGTCAAGTTCTTAATTTAGTTCTTCTCCCGAGCACAAACTCAACACAAGTCAAATTTCTGGGGTAAAAAAAAGAATAATAAGAATTGTCCTTTCGGATTACTTAAGGTTATCATCCATCATCCATCATCATTCAACACAATCACGATACAAGTTTTTTTTGTTTTCAGACGACTTTTATTCAATTGGACAAAAGATAAAAAAAAACATAAAATATGAATATATAAAAAAAAGAAGGGGAAGTGGAATACATAATACTATACTAACTGCTGCTAAAAAAAAAGATATGAGATATATTCAAATGGGGAAGGGAGGGGTTCAAAGTCCAATTGGTTCATAGCTCCAAATCCTAGCACGATTATCACCTGATCCAGTTGCAAAGAGTGGTTTCCTTCCTGGGCTTGTGGCAACAGAAATCACTAAATAAAGTTGAGAAGAATTGAGTACACATATCAAGATTCCTATTATTCTCCATTTTCTTCAGCCGTTTCATACCTGAGTTTTTGTGACCTTGTAACATGAATTCAGTTTGACCAGTGCGTGGATCCCAGAATTGAACACCACGATCTTTTGAGCCGGACACAATCCATTTTCCATCTGGTGTAGTAGCAACAGATAATACAAAGTCCTGCAACAAGCATAACAAAATAAAATATAAGATGAGTTCCTAATATTGTTCTTTTTTTTTCAATATTGAATTTTACCTTGTGACCAGTAAGCACCTGTTTCGCAGCTGTTTTCCCTCCATGTGGACTGGCACCCAATAACCATAAACGCAAGGTTTTATCCAAACTACCACTGACCAAGGTTTTACCATCAGGCATAAAGGCCACCGAGTACACACTGTCTTTGTGCCCTTCCAAACGTTCCAATGGTTTGCCAGTGTGAGCATCCCAGACACGGACCACCTTATCCAAACTACCAGCAGCCACCAAGCCACCATCAGGAGAAATGGCCACACTAGTAACGCCAGGGTCTTTTTGATCAGGATCCTTGATGTGGAGTACATGCATACAGTAGCCTTCTGTCCAGTCCCATATCCGCGCCGTACGATCGCCTGAGCCAGATACAAGAATTCGTCCATCCCGGCTGAATTCCAAAGAGTAGATGTCTTGTTCGTGCCCTTTTAATACATGGCGGATGCGTCTATTACCAATATCCCAGATCTATATAGAATAGTAATAATAAAAATGAATCATACCATTTGAGTTATTCTATCATCACATACTATCTATTCTTTTTCTTTTAATCTCTTCTTACCCTAATTTGTTTATCTTCCGCACCAGTTGCCAAATATTTGCCATCAGGACTGAAACTGACAGATCGAATATACAAATCACCGTCTCTTCCAGCAGTTTCATCTTGAAGAACCCTACGCACACACACATATATATATATATATCATAAAAAAAGGTCAGTCAATATAATGAATATCTTTTTATCCTCTTCTGTTTACTTACGCAATACGAGCAGCTGTTTGAGTATCGTAGATATACGTCGCTTGATTACACCCGGCCGCCAAATATCTTCCATCCGAACTGAATTTGACACAACATACCACACTACCGTGATCAAACGTATGTACTAAATCCACCTTCAAATATCGTTGAGCCTTGGGGTTGAATCTATATATACAAAAAGAGAAGAAGAAGAGGAAGAGGAAGAGGAAGTGAAGAATGAGCCTTTCAGTAAATAATCCATTTGACAGAAATCTTTTAAAAACCTTACAATGCAAACCAATCTTGTCCTTCCACTTTCATATTAGCAGGCACATTTTCAGGATCCATATCGCCAAATCCACCAGTTGTCGTTACTGAAGCTGAAGGAGGGCCAGGTTTCGCGCTCGGTGCTCTTGTCACTATTTCAAAATAATAATAATATAAAGTACATAATGAGTCATCATCATAATTCTCTAGATTGTATATCCTTTTGCTTAATCTTACATTGTTGTTGCTGTTGTTGCTTTTGCTGTTGTTGTTGTTGTTGTTGTTGCTGTGATGATGATTGAGGTGGAGGTGTATTTGTTGGTAAAGGTGAACTGCCGTTCATATAAGGGGAAGAGGTGTGACCATAACCGGAATGCTTGGATGGTGGTTTCGTATCCATCATATTTGGTGGTTGTGATTGTGGTGGTGGATATCCTATTGAAAAAAAAACAAACAAACAAAAAGAGTGAGTATTTTGTCCATGTACCACACTGCCGTGACCTTGATGAATATTATGCATTCATTTACCACTTCCATAACTTGATGCCGAGTTTGCAGTAGGTGTTGTCGTGCTAGCTGGTTGAGAAGGAGGTGGTACTGGTCCATGACCGTTGACCTAAAACATAAATAATATGAGTTCATCTATACCTCCCCGCGCAATCAACACCTTCCAGTTGGTTTGTATTACCTGTTCCAGTTGCTGTCGAAGTCGAGTAATTTCTTCTTCATACCTATTTTACAAAAGAGTGATATGACGGCGATAAGAATAGGTTAGATGGCGTGGCCAAAGCCTAAAGGTAGACTTACTGTTTCTTGAGAATATGCTGTGTTCGTTCCAAATCCACTAGGTTTTGTTTGAAGAGGCTCATTTCTTGGTTTTGACTATTGACTGTATGTGTGAGGGGAAGACAAATAAGTAAGTCAGAGAGAGGGAGTGGATACCTAGATGACCGTTACGGATACCAGTTTTTTGTTTCATTCTTTTCAATTTACCTTTGTGTTCGTATTCATCACGCTGGTTCTTGAAGGCCATGACTTCTTGTGCAAGCTGATCATATTCGTTTTTCATCGTGTCCAAGAGTTCGACAAGCCTATTTGATGTTGGCGGCACCATGGGTCGATGATTGTAAACCGACATTGACGATTAGTAGTTGATGGGAATCAAGTGATAGAAGATTGTTTGAAGAGTACTGAAATGTAATTCAACAAAAAAGTACGACAAAAGAAAAAAAGATGGAAAAGAGATATAACAAATGAATATGGGGTTGTTTTTTTTTATATACAAAAAAAAAAAAAGAAGCTTGCCACCCAATCGGCAGTCGTAGCCGCCTACATAGAATAAAATTAAAACACCGACATTTGGTTTGTTTTATTCGGGTTCACTACAGCGGCCGGGTGCTCGGGACACATAAAAAATTGGACCAATATCATCACCCTCCCCACATTCCCAACTACAATAACTATTATTCAGTTTTCCCCCTTAAACGTTTGCATTCAGTCAGTTCATACCCGGAACCACACGATGTATGTATAGTGCTGTACGATCCACAAATCCCAATGCCCACAAATCCCAGAATCACACGTCCAACTCTCCACCCCACTTCAGACCACATCACAGCCAAATTTCAAGCCCTATTCCTTCCCCACCCAAGTATTCATACAATCGTACCCTAATCAATTTTTGTATTACGACAAGTACAAGAGATCTTTATTCAATAAACATCAATAAATATATAAAACACCCAACTATACTACAATACCAAGTAAAAATAACAGTAATAATAAATAAAAATAAATAATAATAAATAAAATATACTATATAAAATACATAAAATTATAATCTAATCTAGCATATCAACCATGGAAAGAAGCCGAAGAAGTTGTCAGTTCATGTTCGTAATATTGAGGCGTGTATTCAGGTAAGTCAAGATCCACAGCCACAGCGTCATCACCGCCAGCGGGAAGAACAACACTGTTCATGAGTTGTGGTTGCTGTTGATTAAAAGAGGTATTGTTGTTGTCAGAGGAAGTAGAGGAAGACGATGACGAGTGAGACATGTTGTTGCTATTGTTGTTGTTCGATGAAAATGATGAAGAAGAGAATAAACAGGACGTATCCTTTGGATAATCGGTGACGATGATAGGGAACTCCAGTATCAGGGGTTTGGCGTTGGTGGTAAAGCTGGCAAAATGAATTGTCATGCGTAGTCGATGGGTAATTTCTAAAAAGGGATCAAAATGATGTGTGCGTACTTGAGCTATCAAAGGTGTTCGAATAAAATGTGTTTCTGAGCTTGTGCTGAAGGCTGGTGGATGGTAATCTGTTGAAGGGAATTTGGTGATAATCGGTTTCAAACTATGGAGTCCTGATTTCGTATTAAATCTATATGAAACAATCCATTCCAATCCCATCCGATCCGATCGCATCGCCATCCCCCCCACAAACAAACAAAAAGCTGTCAATCCTATGATCCTACTTGACATCAAAAGTTTGTCCTTTTTTTTCGTTTTTACCTGTAAGTTTCCAGTTCATGCAGAGCCAATTCGACCCGATTCACTTCCACACGTTCCTTTTCCACACTCCATCGTAACGCCAAGACAATTTCACCTGTTTCAACCGCCATAGCTTTGGGCACTTCAGCAGACCATTCAAACCATTCGCTTACCCCATTATATTCAATACTAGGAATCAATGCGCTTGCGCTGGGCAAATAATGTCGGCACAAAGTCACTGTTCGCTGGATCCGGTATTTCTTGAAGAAGGAACCCGCCGAGAAGTTGGCTACCAGGTGATATTCGACAAAGCCGTGTTTGGTGCGGATGGATGGCGGTAAGTGGTGGGGTAAATGCAAACCAAAGTCAATTGTCTTTTCACCAGAGATGAAGATAAGTTCTTTTTCTACTTCACAAAGCGTCACCGTCGTTTCCAAGCGAGTCATGGTATCCATTGCTGGGCGATCGTCTCCTAAACCGCTGCCGAATTCCTTGGGTGGCAAAGTGGATGACGGGACATCCATACAGAGTCCAGCCTTGCCAACAAACTGAAGTGTGATGCGGTTCCACTTGATCTTGGGATCGTTGAATGAGACATGACCCATTAATTTGGTGCGAATTTGAGACATTGGGTTTTCTCGACTAGCTGGTCCGATAAAGTAAACTGGTGCTTCATTGACTTTGACATCAACAGGTGGGAGATGTTTGTCTTGTTGTTTTCGTGGGGCATCCAAACCAAATCTTTTCATAATTTAACAAAGAGAGGGTGTGTGTGTGAGAGAGAGGACAGGGAAGTGGCGGACAAAATAATAATAACAATAAAGTTGAGAGCACAAAAGACGGGGAGAAAAAGGAAAAAAAAATGGCTTTCTTTGTGTGAAGTGTGTCCAATCATCGTCACTTTTATGATTTTCAAATGCCGACCCAGGACACAAAAAATAGACACCTAATCGAGATTATGGAAATGGGGACTATAGAAACAATGAAGCTGGTCCTGTGGTAAGTGGTCCTGCACGATTTCACCAAGAGCCAAAAGCTGCACCAACGATC
>JAFHAR010001531.1:7264-19376 GCA_019677225.1 Absidia healeyae | reverse complement strand
AAAAAAAAAAAAAAAAAAAAAAAAACAAGCCATGATTAGTAAGTATCCTATAAAAAAAGTACAATCGAGCGAGCGAGAGAGAGACTTACTGGCGTTCAATATTTTTCCAAAATGTCCGATCAACGGACGATTGTAAGAGACAGCGGCCATGAGAGCATAAGAAGGACGAGGATTGACACCAAAAAAGACAACACCATCGACAAATTGACTGTGATGAGGACCCACCAAAAAGATAACAGGACTATCCTTGGGAACATGATGAGATCCACTTGTTTTGATTTCCCTAAAAAAGATATGAGATATCGCCCTGAAGGTGCTACTAACTACGCCATAAGTTATTGCAGCTGGGGATAATTCATTCATTGTAATATGTGGAGAAAGAAAGAAAAAAAAGCAGGGGATTTTTTTTATGATTACAGTTTTCGGTGTTTTTAAACACCGCTTCATGTGGGGCTATGGAAATTTTTTTTTTTTTGCACACAGACAATTTTCAAAATTGGCATGTGATCAAGCCAAGTCACCTTCGCATTCCTCCTCCCACAATGCAAAAATTGTGTAAATGAAACATTTGAACCAGATGATAAAATAATAGACCCTTGAGCTGTTTTTTTTTCGTTCTTTTAACATTCTCTTTTACCTTTTTTATTTATTTTTTCATTCCCATCGACTGTATATATAAAATTATAATGGGTGGAAGTAACCAAAAGGATGATTTGGAAGAGTACAGGATGGATGATGGCCGAGTAGTTAAAACAACAAGGCGTGTTTGTGCAGGTGACCTAAAAATAGACCTGTCAAGAATAACAAACAAACGAAAAACTCGCTCATTTTCACTTTTTTATGATAGACGTTGAACCTCCTGCTTTTGATATTGCCACTGATGAACAACTCTGGTCAAAAGAACAACCAGGCCTACCAGATATAGCGTTCCTAAAACAACATCTTACTAGAGAAGGGCGACTAACCGAACATCAAGCGTTGACCATCCTAAGATCCGTCAAGCGTATCTTCAGCTCCGAGCCCAATTTATTACGTATGCCGGCACCGTTGACGATTTGTGGCGATATCCATGGTCAATTTTATGATTTACTGAAACTATTAGAAATAGGCGGGGATCCAGCCACCACCAGTTATCTGTTTTTGGGCGATTATGTGGATCGCGGATATTTTTCTATTGAATGTGTCTTGTATTTATGGGCCTTCAAGTTATGGTACCCAACTTCTTTTTACTTGATGCGCGGGAACCATGAATGTCGCCATTTAACAGACTATTTTACCTTCAAACTCGAATGTTCCAAAAAATACTCGGATGAAGTCTATGATACGGTGATGGAATGCTTTGATGCCTTACCTCTTGCTGCTGTGGTCAATGATCAGTTTCTCTGTGTTCATGGTGGATTATCTCCCGATCTGAAAACCTTACATGATATTGAGAAGGTAAATTGAAACACCGACTTGTTATCAAATAAGGGAGGGCTGCAAATATTACTGTATATAACTAACATGGGTATGACGCTTTAGATTGATCGTTTCAGAGAAATTCCCACCAGTGGTATTATGTGTGATTTGATGTGGGCTGATCCTTATGAAGATTTTGATACAGACAATAATCCAAAATTCGAGCATAATCATGTTCGTGGTTGTTCGTATTTCTTCAGGTAGAGTGCTCAAAAAATATACATATATATATTCAAACGCCGCTTATGCTCACACTTCTTTTTCTTCTACAATTCTTTTTCATCCAGCTACCGTGCTGCCTGCGCCTTTTTAGAAAAGAATAATCTATTATCAGTTATACGAGCTCATGAAGCACAAGCCAATGGATACCGCATGTACCGAAAAAGCAAGGATACCGGATTCCCCGCGCTCATGACGATATTTTCGGCACCCAATTACATTGATGTCTATGGCAACAAGGCGGCCGTGTTACGATACGACAAGAGTGTACTCAACGTTCGTCAATTCAATGCAAGTCCTCATCCTTATTGGTTACCCAACTTTATGAATGTATTTAACTGGAGTCTCCCTTTTGTTGGCGAAAAAATCACATCCATGCTTTTGGCCATTTTGAACATTTGCTCCCAAGAAGAACTCCAAGCATCAGATATGGCGGCAGAGGCGGCGGCAACTACCACCACGACACCCGGAACACCTTACAAACGACCGCCATCACCTGTCTCTGATACTGAACAACGTCGACAAATCATCAAAAACAAAATCTTGGCGATTGGGAAAATGTCACGTTCCTTCTCTGTATTGCGAGAAAATGCCGAATTGGTCATGGAATTGAAAAGTAAATGTGATACCGGAAAACTACCTACTGGAACATTAGAATTGGGTGCGGAAGGTATCCGTAGAGGTAAGAATGATTTGGAGTGGAGGTAGTGGGGGGGGTGGATCATCACTCACACTGACTTTTTTTTTATCTACTAGCAATCACCTCATTTGAAGAAGCGAGGCGATCCGATATTGAAAATGAACGACTACCACCTACCTCTCGTGAAATGGACGAAGCAATGACGACGGAAATCACCTCAAGTAAGCTACGGGATGCGGTACAGCAAGATGACTCAGCTTTGGAACGAATTGCCGATGTGATTATCGCCTCGCCTGGAAACGACAACAATTCATCAAAATCAAGCAAATTATCAATGTAGTTTAGTGTATTTAGTCTTGTAGTGTAGTTTTTTTTTTATTGTCATTCTCCATGTTTGAAATCTTCATCGTCAATAAAATCCATTTTTTTTTTTTTGTCAATAAAACAAATACTGATCTTTTATTTTTGAAGAAGGGGATATATTGTGTGTGTGAGTGTGTGTGTGTGTGTGTGTGATATGGGCTAATGAATATGTGAACACTTGTAAGGAAGAGGGGAAATACTAGCGTCTAAAGTACAGGTGAATGGTTGCGGGAAGGGAGGTAGGTACATATAAAAGGCAGATAGTCGTTGTATTTGTAGTGATTCATGTTGAGGCGAGATAGGTATTGACTATAGGTGTTGATGCTACGCATGTAGGTGTACTGGGATACTGTCATCTGCGCGTAATTTGTTTGTAGTGTCCCTAGAAAAATAAAAAATAAAAATAAAAAACAACAACCATGATCATAAATCTGTAAATAAGAGCCGATAAAATGAATATACATATAAAAAAATGACCATTTTATTACAAAAGACAAAATATAAACAAACCATCACAAATAATACTAAACTAAATCAATTTGGTATAACTAGGAGGTGCATATCTTCGCCGGACAAACTTGACAATGTAGAGAGGTAAGCTACTAACAGCAGTGATCACCGCTACTTTCCATACAAATCGCCCAGTCAGAATGAAGGTCATATCTATTGTCATCATAAAAATAAAAAAATAAAAATCAATAACATGTATATAAATTTGTAAAATCAATTGATCTTCATACCAAAGTAAGTCGGTAATAGCCACATGGATGCAATATAAATCAACATGGTCACAATTTCGGCCACAATCATAATTCGATGCCTGTAAATAAAAGGTTTCGTTAAACGTATGCGCCTCAACAATCCAACATCCGTTAAATCCAGACTTACCAAGTGTTGATTTCCAAAGCTACCATGAGAAGTTCATTCAAAATCAATGCAGTAAATGAAATAGAGACAATATGAATGAATTCGTCTTCAAACAGTAAGATGGACAGGACCATAATCGCACCACCTAAGCACAAAAAAGAAAATCAGTATAATTCATTTTTCATTATATTTTTTTTTTCTTTTCATTTACCTTGATATACACTAATGAGCAGCCAAGTAAAAAATGTCCTATATGACAGGGATCGTCCTTTGGTAAGATCTTTGTAAAGTTCAGGATACAGGAGGGCAATATCTTCACTAACATCTTGGTCCAAAACAAGTGAGAACACAGGTGCCATAGTATAAAGTGTTGCATATCTATCAATACATAAAAGAGTAGATCCCTCAGTCATCCAGCATACATTCCTAAATTCACTTTTCAATATATATTCTTACCCAACAATAAGCATGCCTTGATACAGAGCGATAGGAGCAAAATAAAACATGGCAGAGAATACGGCTTGCATGACAGAGATAATGAGACCACGGTGAATGACAAATTGAGATAGTTTTGCTGATCGTTTGTAACTGTTTCGCCCATGCCACACTAAAAATAAAAGATACATATACTGTGAGTCCGTCCGGTGTTTTACTTTTCTTATGATTTCACTTACAAAGTAGTTTTGTCAAATGACTGAATTGTGTGATAGAAAAATCTGCCGCCAGCGAAGCTTGTTTTCCTTCTTTTCCAACAATGCCAACACCTAGAAAATAAAACAAATAAATATAATCAAAGGTCAATAATCAAGAAGCCGCCATTATAAAAAAAAATAAAAAAATAAAAAACCAACTTACCAACATGAGCTGCTTGGATCATACTAACATCGTTCCCACCATCCCCGATACATAAAACCCGTTTGCCAGTGTAGGATCTAATTAGTTTGGTGATATCGGCCTACAATAAAAATAAAAAAAAAGAAACAGTAGTCAGAAAAAAAAAAAACAGACAAAAAACCCCCCTTTCCCTATCGCTTGCATACCTTTTGAGTTGGTGAGCACCGACAACAAACAACCACAGGTAGTCGCGTAGCCAATTCAATGAATTCATCCTGACAGCTTTCGAGACACAGCTAAAAAAAAATAGATCAGTCGGTCAGTTTATTCATGAGTTTCAATCACATCGCTCTCCCTTTGTTTATTACCTGTAGTGATTCCCCATCAATAACAAGGCAGCTGTCAGTTTTTGACTGAAGAGCATCAATTTCATCCATGGCCTCCATATATGATTTTACTGTAAGCAAAGGACAAAAAATAAATAAATAAAAGTCAGTATTATGTCATCTACATCCACAATTACTCCCTCCTTCCCACTATATAACCACTTACATTTCGACACTTGGTGAATGTTTTGATTTCTAGAGACCAGCTTTGAAGACACCGCAATACAAGTCGCCGTTTCAATCTTGTCACCCGTAAGCATCCAGACTTTCAAACCAGCATTTCGCATTTGTTCCAACGTATTCTTGACACCGTCTTGTAATTTATCTTCCACGCCCGTTAAACCCAGTAGTTCCAAATCAGATTCCAAAAACCCTTCCACCACAGCTTGCTTGAGAGTACTTCGATCATGTAAAGTCACTTCCGCTTCATGGTATCTTGACTTGAATTCTTCGTAAGCTTCTTCAGACATCTTTTTCTTGGCCACTACCAATGTTCGTAGACCTTCCCTTGCCATGTTCCCACATTCTTCATCCAGCCAATCGTTGTACTGTACGATCCGTGTCATCACCGCATCCGCGCCCTTTTGGTAAAAACTGATTTCCCGTGTTTGTCGATCCCGAATAATAATCCCCATCCGCTTGGTTTCACTTGTAAATGGGAAAATGTTGAGGACATCAAAGGTCAAAATGTCGCCAGTTGCTGCCACACGTAGTTCAATCTTGCTGACATCCCGGGCCACTAGAGTCAATCCCATTTGTTCCGTCCACTTGACAATGGCCACCTCATCAGGACTTGATGCTTGATATGTGATTTCGTCATCCAAGCCTACCACAGGTGTCACCTATAATATAACATGATACAATAAGACCATATCGTTTATCAATAAATAAATAAAAAGTATACAACGATACCCACCCAGCCCTCCCCCCAACTCCATTTTCTACTTACGTTGTGGCACAGTGCCAAGGCTTGTACAATGTCCCGAACACGCGAAGCAATATTGCGACGACCTTTCCCTGATATTCCCACCACACCTAAATCAAGTGTATCAAGAGGTTTAGTAATCGACTAATTCATGCATTGTACACATATTTTTTATTTTCTTTTTGTTACCTGAGTCATGCTCAAACGAGCTTGCCAAATGAGTTTCAATTTCATCCATTGTATCTAAACTGTAAGACATTGTTCCCATATGTAGTTTCTTCAATTCCATATCTATTATAAATTCAAAATAATAATAATAATCAATCCATCGCATCAGTCTCTAATTGTCCTTAATATATCCCATCCTCATCCTCTTCATCATCGTCATCATTCTTACCATTTTGGGTAAGGGTACCAGTTTTATCTGATAATAAGTATTCGATTCGACCCAGTTCTTCAGGAAGAGTGCTTGTACGTACAATAGTGCCTTGAATTTCGTCATCCTTTTCAATTTGCCGTCCATAGACAGTCTTGCCCATATCCAGATTGACCCTCAAACTAATAGGAATGATGGAAGAGAAGAGAATCAAGAACCGGAACACATAAATATACCATAATCCTTGGAACCCATTCAGTCCAACCATAATAATCGATACACCAAGAGTGACCAAAAAGAGAATCTAAAGGATATGATATAAAGTCAATCATCATCATCATCATCTTTTTTCGATACTTACTTTTGCCAATCTATTGATTTCAATATCTAGTAAGCCAATTTTTGTTTCCGGGTGATTTGTATTCATAACTGCACGAGTGTCTTTTCCGGTGTAAATAACAAATCCAATAGCGGTGCCTGAAGCCAAAACTGTATTCATCCACATTGTATTTTCAGCGCCCAGTGGTTCCACCTGCTCTGTACCATTGTCTTCCTTGATATGCGTGTATGTCCCAACAAAATTGTGAATATCCTTTTCCGGTTTGTCGGCTAAAAAAAAAATATTAAGAGGGGTGAGCACGAGTAGTATGCTCTATCAATATCCCCCGCCCTCCGCATCTTCTTTTCTTTTCTTCTTAATTACCATAAATGCTGCCCCTTACATGGTACAAGTCATCATCAGAAGGTAGTCGTTGCAGAGAAGGCACTGCCAATCGTAGTTTCCAATCTGTTTCACCATCTAGTTGATCCGTACGAATAAAACAAGATCCACTTTCTTCTGTTGTCCGAAGAAGAATCATATCAGCAGGCACCTATATACAAAAATAAAAATAAAAATTGGAGTGTCAGTGGCATTTGGTCAGCCAATCAACCCATAATCACACAAGCAGGTTCCCTATATATATATATATATGTTCTTTTTACCCTTTGATCCTTTCGAAGCACAATCATATCACCCACTCGAATTTTAGAGCTTGGGATGTTTTGCAGTCCAGTTGATGTCATACATTGGTATAATTGAGAATTGGCTTCCTTGTCCCGTTTGTAGCGTTGATAATCGTCCATGGCTTCTTTGCTGATCGTCACCAAAAGTACAAAGCATAATGGTCCAAAGTAGGTAAATATGTATCCTATATCATCCCCCCAACCCACAATACACACATACAACCACACGGTCAGTTCTGATCCATATCAAACTTATTTTTCATACCGTGCTTTCTTACCGATTTTCAGTTGGGGGATAAATTGTGAGAGTGCAACCAACAGAAAGTAGAGATTGAAGAAGACGATAAACTATGTGTGGGAGGTCACCAACAAGTGAATGTCAGAAACAGATCCAAAGTTTTAACATGTTGCCCATATTCCATTCTATCTCTTACCTGTTCAAAAAGGACGATCGGAATAAATGTGATGAAGTTGTATTTCTGGTTGATGACAGTATTGGGCGTGAATTTCCTTTTGAATTTATCTAAACAAGTGAATGAATAATACAGAGATGAGTACCCAGCCCTCTAATTACATACACTAGTTCTTTTGTTGTTGTTTCTTTATACTTACCATCAGCATGCAGTGGGAGCGTTCTTGGTTTGTATGTTCGTGTAGGTCTAAATAGTTGCCAAGAGAATGTCGGTCTTTGTTTTCCGCCCGTTTTTGTTTGCTGTCGTCTTGAAGAGGATTCCTATAAAATAACAAACAAAACAAAACAAATCAAAAAGCGTGTCAGTCAATAAACAGTTTTTGTAATTTGTTGTGTAAATAGATAGAGTCCAACTTACGCCTAGTTCTTCATCAATGAGAGGGTCTTCATCGCTGTGTATAGAATCAGACGTTCGTATTTTCTTGCTACCGGACCGATTCGAAAAAGGCATGAGTCTTCGTAAGGCAATTGGTCTAGAGTCCCTTGGCATTTAGGTCCAAAAGTATATGTAATTTATACAAAAGAGTAAAATAAAAATAAAAAAATACGAAAGGTATGGGTAAAAAAAGAAAAGAAATAAAAAAGAGACCCACTAATGTTAAAAATATATAATTTCAAACGCCGACAAGTGAAGAAGTGTAAGGAAAAAAATGATAGTTTATTTGATAAAATGATTGCTAACACTAAAATGGAGGATGGGGAAGGGAAGAGACTAAAATATCAAAGAAGGGAGATAGAGAGTCCTATTCTGCTTTTCTAGCAGCAGCGGCTTCACGTTCACGCTTACGTAAAGCTCTCTTGCGGATATCTTTTTGGATAGCTAAAAAAAAAAGAGCGGTTAACAATGCGTCCTTAATCCTGATCGTATTTTTTTTTGAATTCTTACCATCATTTTGGTTCACCCAGAATGTCTTGTTGAAGACATTGTTGATAACCCAGTTGACAACACCATGAGTATGATAAGGGGTAGAAGTATAAGGAACATCGGCACCACAAGATAAACCAATCTTGGACAAGACAGAGGCAACATAGGGCTTCGCCAAGGGGATCAAAGCGGAAGGCTTACGGATCTTACTCATGGCAGAAACCACAAAGTAAGTGTTGACATGTTCCACCACAACACCATCCGCCTTCAATTCAGTGCCAACAGCTTGAGACCAAGTAGACAAGAAGGCCTTTCCAGCAGAGTAGACAGACAAGTAAGGTGTTGCCACTAATCCAGCAAAGGAGCCCAAGTTCAAAATCAAACCACGACGCTTTTCACGCATTTGAGGCAAGACAAGTTTGGTCATCTTCATAGCACCCTTGACGTTTACTTCAATAATATCATTGATCACCTTATCGTCTTCATCAGCAAAAGGAGTGGGGATATCGTGATTGGTACCCACGTTGTTCACGAGTACACCTACATCCAAGGTTGACATGACTTGTCCGAGTTGAGTAAAATCTTGAGCATCGCCTTTGGTAAAGTCCATAGCAAAAATCTTCGTTTCGACACCATATTCACCAGCTATATGTAAAAAAAAAGGAAGAGCAACGATGAGTATGATAACTTATGTGTTCCCCCCCCCTCCTTCACACCACCCCTTTTTATAATAACCCTTACCAATTTCATTTGCAGCAGTTTCCAGCTTGGAAGCAGTACGAGAGACCAAAAGAATGTTAAATTTGTTCTTAGCCAGTTGTTTAGCGAATTCCTTTCCAATGCCATCAGTGGCACCGGTGACAACTATTAAACAAAACAGAGATGAGCGTGTCAATCTAATAGTTTCAGTCATATTTGTTTTTCCAACAAGCCTTCACAATCTAAACTTACCAGCCCAAGCACCTTGACCAGCACCAAACTTCTTGAGCTATATATATAAGAAGAAACGTAAGTATATGAATAGAAAAAGGTTTAGTGTTTTTTTTTCCTACTTACTGAGATCCCTTTCAAGACATACACGTCAAGTAAGACTTTGACAAAAGAGACGAGTTTTGATGTACAGAAGATGAGACCCACCAAAGCCAAAGTTGAAGTGGCAGCAAGTAATGTAGAGTCCTTGGCAATATAGTCCATTGGTGAAAAAGAGAAAATAGTAGAAGAACCTGGAATAAAAAAAACAAAAAAAAATCAGATTCGCTCTTTTTGAAATCCTCAAGTTTAATTGTTCAAACCCCGCCCAACCCCGTTTTCAATTTTTACCCTTAATACCATAGGCCTAATACTGCTGACAGAACACGAGTGACCCAAATGTTGGGTGAAAGCCTTGATAAATACAGCATTATCTACAGTAATAAAAGCCTATGGATGAGAAGGGGCTCCACTCCTGATAAAACTTCTCCCCTTTCCTCATCATAAGGGCTGCAACATGAACCAAAGTCAAAGTACAGTACCTCCTTTTTCAACCAAGATTCATAACAAAGAACAACAAAAACAAACAAAAACAATAAATCATAATCAATAATAAACACATTTACGCTCATTTCATATCAAGCACGTAATCATCAATAATACCAATCAAGCAGCATGAAAAAAAAGTAGACATATTTTATTTCAGTTTGTTCAATCAAAAAATCATAATCATACTACTGTAACTAAACTAAAGGGTAATCATTCTTTTGCAGCACCACTAGCCCTCCATTCGCCAATAATAAGGCCAATGATATCGTCCATACCAACACCGTTCTTGACTTGAGCAAACACAGTAGGACCATTTCCACTATATGAAGGAGAGAAAAAAAGAGAATAATGAGACCAAAGTTCCCCCCCCCCTTTACCCCTTATTTTTTGGTAACACGCATCGTCCACTTACCGCATTTTGCTAGCGTCTCTGGCCATCACACCCAAATCAGCACCAACAATTTCGGCCAAATCAGTCTTGTTGATGACGAGCAGATCACTTTGAGTTATTCCAGGCCCTATTCAAAAGCCATTAGAGTTTTTTTCTTCATGTATACCTCTTTCACCCTTCATTGCTTACCACCCTTTCGAGGCACCTTATCACCACCAGCCACATCAATCACATAAATAATATAATCAGCTACAAGAATCAAAGGTTAGTGAGGTGAACCATATTTCCATTGTTGACGTCCGTACCTAGTTCCCGACTGGAAGATCATCAAAAAAAAAAAAGGTCAGTTTTCAGTTGTACGAAATAGAGAGTATAATTTCATATGTTACCTATAATTAGCCGCAAGATTATCTCCACCTGATTCAATCAAAAGCAGCTGTGTGTCAAATTTGGCATGCAGAATTTCCAATGCATTCATATTGGCGGACACGTCTTCACTATATGGCGGCAGAAAAAACAAGACGAGGAGTCAGTACCTGTGATAACCCTCCATCTTTTTCCCAATAACAACATCCAATACATACCGAATGGCCTAAAAATTCAAAGTGAAAAAAAAAAATCACGTCAGTAGCATAAACAAAGCAGTCTCCCCCTCCCCAAACTTACAGCATGAGGACAACCACCAGTTTCGATAGCAGCAATTCTTTCTTCAGGGAGAGCCTTGTTTCGTACCAGGAATTCGGTATCTTCCTTGGTAAAGATATCATTCGTCACAGCAGCAATGGAGTACTTATCCCGTAATCGTTGACACAGGGCAAGCATCAAAGCAGTTTTCCCAGACCCTACAGGGCTATATAAATATAATATAAAAAGATATCAAGTAATTAGCATCCTTCCTTTGTTTGTGTGTGTTTGTGTGTTTGTGTTTATGAGTATTTTGTAACTTACCCACCAATACCAACAGTGAAGGCGCGTTCTGACCAGTCGCGGTTGAGATATTCGGCTTTGGGACGTTCATCGTAGAGCCCAGGATGGTCAAGGTCTTCATGGGTGTGGCCTATAATATAAAGAAGAGTGAAATGTAAGTATATGGTTATGTTCGAGTTGATCTGTTCTTGATGTTGTAGTTACCATGGCCATGAGTATGGTCATGCTCGTGTGAGTGGGTGTGATGATCATGAGTAGGCGCGGGTGCAGCAGCAGGGGTATTGGTAATTTTATCTTCAAATCGACAACAAGAGCAATCAGACATAGTAAAAAAAAGTGTGGGTAAAAAAATTTAGAAAAAAGAGAGAGAAAAGAATAGATAGGGAAACGAACGGAAGGTCTCGAAATATAACAAAAAAAAATATAGAGCTGGGTTTAGAATTTCCGAACGACGTTCTTGCTTGCCCGCGGGTCTTCCCCTCCCTTATCTATGAGCTGTTTAAGGAAAGAAAAAGGCTAACCCCGAAGAGCAAAAGCGAAAACCATTGTTTTATTGGTTCACTTGATCCTCTACTAGGAGCAGTCAAGTCGTCGATGGTTCTAGAGAATTAGTTTCATTTTACGCCCAAATGGTCTAATTAAAGAAAGCAAGCGTTTTAAAGCTGTTACCTTTTTTTTAACAGTAATAATATAAACTTACCCCTGAGCATGAATTTTCATACTTGGCACATTCTGCTTTTACCCTATAATTTTCGCTCAGGGTGTACTTGTAATAAAAAGAAGTAGATTGCGGGAATTTTTCATTCATTATCATGTTTAAACACCGCGTCGTTCCGACTATTTTTATTCTGACTCTCTTTTAATTC
>JAFHAR010001530.1:95279-106245 GCA_019677225.1 Absidia healeyae | reverse complement strand
AAAAAAAAAAAAAAAAAAAAAAAAAAAAAAAAAAAAAAAAGCAAAAGCAAACCCCCTTCTGTCTCCCATCACAAAGAGGAAAACTGACACTCACCTTTATTTTCACAATAGATTCCTACATGTGCGACTCCGTCAATTTGCCGAGTCTATTGCTTTTGCCGAAGGTGAATGTGAAGAAAATACACGGGCAAAGGCTAATCTGGACACGCTGCTGGGGTATCAGCGATCTATTGTGAACAAGCAATTATCACTACAATGTAAGTACATACAAAATAGAATTTGATTGGAACAGTAGGAATTTTCTTTGCTTGTACAATTGAACTCAATTGGTATTCTCTCTTTTTTTGAATAGTGGCAAATCAAAACTTCTCTTATGTTGGATCGATCCTTAGTTACCTCATAGTGGCCATTCCTATTTTTGCTGGTGTGTTTGATGACAAGGATCCTGGTGAACTCAGTGGTATTATAAGCAAAAACTCATTTGTCTCCATGTACCTGATATTCCTCTTTAGTACCATTATTGATCAATCGGACAAAATATCGGTACTGGCCGGTTATGTGGCGCGTATTGGTGAACTACTCGAAGCAATCGACACAATTGACAATGAATTGGATTCCGTGCAAATGGAGTCAGTCAACCAAGAACAGGATTCAGTGTGAGTCTCTCTCTCTGTGTGTGTGTGTGGTGGTGGGGGGATGCAAAAACTATGGTTACCAACTTTTTTATTTTTTTATTTTTTTATTTTTTTTTTGTAGCGACTCAATTGTTTTTGAAAATGTAAGTCTTTGGTCACCTCGGGGAAAACATATTGTGGCCGATCTCTCCTTGGAAATTAAAGATGGACAACACATTGTGCTCATGGGACCTAATGGTAAGATAAACAGGTGGGGGAAGATCAGCAATGTTTACTAGGCTAATATGCATTGGTTTTTTTTGTATTATTTAGGTTCAGGCAAATCATCTCTTTTACGTGCTTTAGCTGGTCTTTGGTCATGCTCAAAAGGTAACATTCCTCAACATCTATGCACGTCTTTTGAATAACGCCATTTTTTTTATCCTCGCAGGTCGAATCCAAGTACCCAAGTTGAAATATGGAAAGGATCTCATCTTTCTTCCGCAAACACCCTATCTGGTCCAAGGGTCTTTACGTGACCAACTGGCTTATCCAAGTCTCTCATCAACAGTTGGAAGTAAGTTGAAAAAAGTGGGTGGGTGATTCGGCGGTGACTAATCTTTCATATCTCTTTCCACTAGTGACCGATCAAGACGTCAGATTATTGTTACAACAAGTACGTCTATCACACCTGGAAAATATGATTGATTCTTTTGATACAACTTATGGAAACGAATGGGACAAACTTCTGTCGCCTGGTGAACAACAACGACTTGTATTTGCTCGACTCTTCTATTGGAAACCTAGGTTTGCAGGTAAGAAATCTCTCTCTCTCTTCTACCGTACTCTGTCACCAGGACTGACATACGTTATGTGATATTCTTTCTTCATAGTTCTCGACGAAGCCACGAGTGCGATGGACGGTGATACTGAATCTCATTTATATCAAGCAGCCAAGGACATGAACATCACCTTAGTCAGTGTCAGCCATCATCCCAACGTTGTACAATATCATCATCGGAAACTGGTTCTAGATGGCGAAGGTCGTTTTACAGTAGATTATTTATAGTCTCCCTTATTGTAGTATAGCTATTTATTAGTTTATTTTGTTATTCCATCACATTTATATATCGAATAAAATACAATGTCAGTTTTTATCATTATTACTGCTTATTAAAGTATTGACCCCATTGAAACGTGATTTTGTAGTTTTTGGTTGGTTGGTTGGTTGGTTAGTTGATTTAATGATTGGTTGATTGACTGGTTGGTTGGTTAGTTGATTGAATGATTTGTTGATTGACTGGTTGGTTCTTTAGAGATGTGAAAGCGGGGGTTGTGTGAAATGAAAAAATATGTTTGGTGGATAAATGTCAATAACTGTATATTTACTGATGATATGATTGTTGTATTTGTCATATTCTCTCACCAAGTCTACATCCTATTTGTCATTCATCATCAAATATACCCCATTATCACATCATTCACATACATCCGGTACACCCGCACGGGTACACAAATCCAATTGTTCACATATCACGAACCTTATCAATTCAAAATCCGCTACATCCATTTTCTTATAAAAAGCCTTCCATATTTTATTCAATAATAAAAACAACCTATCTTTGATATCACTTATTTTATCACTGTCTTCAAATATCAAATTCTACAATGATACAGTGGTTATACTTTAGCCACATGGAAAGGATAACTGGAGGTTGATTTGATAACATAAAATGACCGTTTGGTTTGTGGGACACCGCGTATATCTTATGTTCGGTGCTTGAGTTTGCGAAAGCAAAATGGAGGCCTCTGATTGGCCAGAATTACCAGAAATGGAGGTACGCTATATCTCTGCGAGGAGTGGTTGTGGTGTTTTCATTATTAATACAAATATTTTCTACTTGAAAATTTTTTGGCAGTTACATAATAGCAAATAGTACGCTTGGAATCAAAGTCGTGCACAATCGACCTAAGTGTGTTTGAAAGACACTTTCACTTTTCGTCGGATGCTTGGATATGCTCAAATAAAATAAAATCCTCCAGATTTATTTTTTGGGATCTCCAAAAATTCGATCTGGGTTTCAAATCAAAAAATGATGGACGATCCTCCAGATTATTTTTTGCATCTTGGATCTCCAAAAATTCGATCTGGGTTTCAAATCAAAAAATGATGGACGATCCTCCAGATTATTTTTTGGATATCTCCAAAAATTCGATCTGGGTTTCAAATCAAAAAATGATGGACGATCCTCCAGATATTTTCAAAAATTCAATCTGACTTTGAAAGAATAAATTCTCTCTCTTTCTCTTTCCTTTACTTGATCAAACATCATTAGTTTCCCTTATACAATAAAACATCCCATTTTGCTATTCCCACTCATTATTATTTGCTCACTTTTCTCTTTTTTCTTTTGTCTTCTTTTATTTTAGATAAAAGTACATTGATTCAGCTTTTTTTTTAGATACTGGTCCTTCTTTAGTGAGCCGTTGTTTTGCCCGCTTGGTATTTTATACTCCATCTAGACGACGTTGGTGACTTTTTATATTATGGATTGAGCAACTATTCTCTAATGGTGAAGGTGGACGACACTGGCAAGCGATCTGAATTGATCAACAATCTTCTGATGGTGATGGTGGATAGCATCTTGTGTGACTGATACTCCCCTTTAGTTCCATATAGTATAATAGTCCCTCTTTATTATTATTATTATTATTCACACTTTTTCAATAAACAAAGTGATACCTTCGATTTCACTAGCTTGGATGGTGCGGGTGGTCTTGGCTGAGCGGATCTTCTTGTTTTTACTGGTTAGGATGGTAGTGGTGGGGGGTATTGACTGTGTTACTTTTTTAAAGTGATTCTTGGGCTCCACGCGACTTGTTATTGAGCGAAAAGTAAAAATTGAGTGAATTTTATGGGCATTGTGAGCTGTGTTTGATGGGGGTAAGAGGGGATACATGTGGAGGTGGGTATAGGATACGATTTGAATGGTGAGTGGCTTTGTGTGTGTGTGTGTCAAGGCAACAGTTAGGCGTACTGTAGGTAAGTACGGTACTTGACTGGGCAGAGTGGGGGGTTTGCTGACTGCGGGGGTAATTGATTGAGCGGTTTTTACTATTTTTAAAGAAGAACACACGAAAGAAAGTAAAATGGAGCTACTCTATATCTCTGCAAGGAGTGATTGTGGTGTTTTCATCATTAATACAAATATTTTCTACTTGAAAATTATTTGGCAGTTACATAATAGCAAATAGTACACTTGGAATCAAAGCCATGCACAATAGACCAAAGTGTGTTTGGAAAGACGCTTTCACTTTTCGTCGGATCTTGAATGTGCTCAAATAAAATAAAAATCCTCCGGATTATTTTTTGAATCTCCAAAAATTCGATCTGGGTTTCAAATCAAAAATGATGGACCATTCTCCAGATTATTTTTTGGATCTTCAAAAATTTGCTCTGGGTTTGAAAGAATAAATTCTCTCTCTTTCTCTTTCCTTTACATGATCAAACAACATTGGTCTCCCTTATACAATAGAACATTCCTTTTTTTACTACACTCATTCTTATTATAATTTACTCTTCTTCTTCTTTTAATTGAATTGTATTCTTTTTACTTTAGGTTAGCAAACAGCATGAAACCATTTTACACAACGGATCCCACTTTAGAATAGATTCTGCTTATATTTCTAGCTTAATAAAATATGTCCTCTCTTTTACCATTACTCTTTTTTTTTACACAGTTACCCTCATGCTGCTCATCCTTACACTGTGTCTGTCCCATCTTTTACATTCCTGAAACTTTTTCTTAGATTAGTGTCCCTCTTTACAGTAGGTCGCCGTTGTTTGCTCGTGTTGGTACTGTATTTAGACTTCAGCTAGACGACGTCGGTGGCTTTTTACAGGATATGAAACAAGCTTGGACTGAATCTCGCTCTTGAACCTGAATTGGCCAGTTATCCTCTGATGGTGATGGTGGGCAACAATGACAGTCAACCTGTGTTACCGATAGTCCCTTTCACTTCCATAGTATTATAGCCCCTCTTTTTTATTTGTTTTTTTTATCATTATTCATACTTTCGCTAATAGACAAAGCGATAACTTCAACTTTATTAGTACAAACTTGTGGGGTGTATCGCGAATACGAGATTTAATAAAAAGCTTTTATTATTCCAAAATAACTTAAGAAGCAGAGAAAACCCAGTGGGAGAAACTCGTACTTTTATATAAAAAAAAATAGACAAAAAAGTCATGGTACTAAAATTAGCCTTACTGAGATCTAATTTTCAGGTACCAATTAAAAAAACTAACTAGTACTGACTTTCAAACACCACAAAGTGGACGTGAAGCAGATGGTGTGGGGGTCATTTTGGATGGGTCCAAATTATTTTCCAATTGAAAGTTAATTTTTTTGAAACACCGCACGGCTTTTTTTTGTGTGTGTAAGGGGGACCGCGGAAATTGAATTTTCTCCATTTAAATTTTATGGTTTCTTCTTTTTTTTCTTTCTTTTCTTTCATTCATTGTCCTCTAGTGATGGTGGAATGGTTTTTTGGACAGAATTCGTGGTATTTTCGAAAGGGATTTAGAAAGCGCATGGCATTACCCGTCATTTTGGATCTGGGATTTTGTGGAGCATTGTTTTTTTTTTGTAGGTAAATCAACGATGAATGGGTGGATAGGTGTCAAGAATAGTAGTGATAGTTCCTTTTATATATATGAAATAAAAGCCGTTTTATGATGCAATGACTTTAAGAATGACTATGGGTGTGGGGAAAAACAGAGTGAAGCTGACAACGATTGTGTAGGAGAATGGACAAACAATGATGACTTTTTTTTGTATGAAATAAAAACCGTTTTATGATGCAATGACTTTATTGAATGACTGCGTGTGTGGGAAAAACAGAGTGAAGCTGACAAGGCTTGTCAAGATAGTGTGTGGGGGGAATGGACGAACAATGATGACTTCCTGGATTGAGATGGGACAAATCAGAGTGGATCTAAAGTAAACGGAATGGACAAACAATGAGGACATTTTTTATTGGGTTGAGACTCATCAAAGGGGAAGCTAATCTAACGGGGACGAGACAATGTGGAGGATCAGACGAGTCAGGAAAGAGCGCTTTTTGGTGATGAGCACTTCAGTTTCGAACCGGCGTTTGGTGGTTGGGTGATTGGTGGATAAAGTGAAATAAGTTTGTGATGGCTGAGTCAATGAAGTTTGGGCTGGCGGCTTGGTGGTCGATACTATTTTTGAAATAAAAACGTTTTATACCATGACTTTTGAATGGGTGATTGGCTGGTGAAACGCCGTGGGACACTGTCAAGAGGGATCTAAAAAGGACAATCAAAGTGAAGAGTGGCAAAATGTATTTTTACTGAGAGACGACAATAAAGATGTAGTTTGTTTTGAGGGAACTAATCTGAGCGGAAGCTAGTCTATCGGTAAAAATAAATAACTAAAACAATGCAGACTATCTATTGCGTGATGTGAAGTCATTCTGATCGCATTTTTGTCTGTTGAATTCCTTCACCTCTTCATACACCAAGAAGTTTTCATGCTGTATTGGGCGGGCGTGATCATTTCACTTTTTTTAATCCATTTCCTTTGGATTTGATATCAGAGTTATCTTCCCCGTATAAGGAAATAATAAGTCATCACTTTTTTTTAAACCAAGTTTTTTCTTTCAAACCAGCTTCCCTAAAATAATATGGCTCACACACAAATAAAAACCAGATATTCTGAATCCTTGAAGAATTCTGTATCAGATACTTCAAGTTTATTTTATTTCAACCATTTTCCAGTTTTTTTAAGAAACCCTTCTCTTTTTTTTTCGCCAAGTCGTTCGACTTTTTTTTGAAAAGTCTTTTCTTTTGATTTGAAATCAGAGTTATCTCAAGTTTTTTTTTCACTGTGTTTTTCTGAACCACTTTTTTTATATAAACCAAAGTTTTTTTTTTCAAACCATTGATTTCTGACCTTGACACTTTTTTTTTTACCATTTTCTTGGAATTGAAAAGTGCTACGGCTGTGGCAAAAGTTATTTTGTCTGTCTATGGAAACTTGTGTTACTCAAAGAAACGTATTTTGTCCATATTAGGAAATAATAAAAAGTGCTCAACCAATCAAATGCTCCCACCCTTCAATTCCCCTGAAAACCCTTGAGTCCCGCTAAGATTGTAGCACAAGGACGGATTAGGGAACTACTCAGATGACGGATTATTGACCGGCTTTGCCGTAAGATTGTCTACTAACATGTTCTAAAGCTTTCCACACATTTTGTATTAAGCACCCGAGACCGTAGCGTCAATATATTACTTGCCTCTAGAAAAATCGGTCTTCGAAATACTTACTCTCCATTAAAAGCGGAGTTGGAAATATTCCCCGGTCGGAAATTGAAAATTTCCACACAGGCATATCGTATCCTTAAAGCATAGAATGTATTCATCACGACCCTATACGGAAAAGGGGCGTGAACACAAACAAAGCATTTTCTTATAATAAGGGATGGCCAGCACAAATAAAACCATATCAGAAATCTCATTTATACTCGACTTTACACACTACTATATTTTTACATATATACTTTTCTATTTACTACAAACCAACAATGACCCACGCAACAAATATTTGGCATCGTTTCATTATATTACGCCAGCGCAGTTCTTCACCCTGCCCCTACCATAATATTGTATTGTTCACATCATGGGTCTAAAGACGTGTATTGAAAAAAAAGGTATCGAAGTGAATTGGCCGTGAATCCGATTTTTTTTATTTCTTCAAAAAACTACCATTTTCGTCACTCTACCAAATAAAATAATTATTAGTAAAGAAAACCGTCATACATCACTCTTTACTTACTTGAATTGGGCAAGCGAATGTGGATTGAGAATTGATGGTAGGGTGCACAGAGACAAAAAGGACTTTTGCAGTGACATGAATAGTATAGGATATTGTCAAATCTTGAGGTTCTTCACCCGTCAAGCCACATTTTTCGGCCAAATCATTGAGAATAACTTGATCAGGGTCGACCATCGAGTCATACACTATAGAGAAGGGGAAGATAAAACTGAAATCACTGTATTTCGGAAGTTCTTGAGACTGCAAAAAACCACCGCCGATCGGAGTTTGTTTGCCAGTGCCTAATGGGTCAGGATAGAAAGCCTCAAGAGAAAAATAAAAAGAAGTAATTGGATGATGAAAAAATTATGTCTATCTTCCCTTTTTCTCGGAGGACTTACTGTTGCGTTCATATTAGAGACATAAATTGGTAGTAAGTTTGGATTTTTGGCATTGATAGTAAGACCAAAGTTGAGTTGTAGGTTGTCCCCATTAAAAGAAATAGGTGAAGCACCATTCATGGTGCTATTGGTGACACTTCCAACTTCAATCGTAGGTAGGACAAATTTGCTCATGATAGCTCCCAAGACAATAACAACAATGATGATCGAGATGATAATGAACCAAACAATATAAGTGGCCCACTTAGGTAAGCAGCATGCACAGCACAGGCACCGTAAACAGCCATTTCTATTATCCATCCGTCTTTTCTTTTTCTTCTTGTTTCGGATAGAAGTCCCTTCTTCTTCATCCAAGAGGGAAGCAGTATTATTTGTTTGATATGTTTCTATAAAGGAGAAATTATAATGGCAGTAAATACGATAACTCACAAGGAAAACAAAAAGTTAAGGGGGGAGTATCTTACGGTCATGTTTTTCGGCCATGTATTTCTCTGGGAGTATAATATTAGCTGTTTGTGATAATGTCGAAGAGGATGAAGGGGATAATGAGTCCGTATAACTTGTAATAGGCATCGTCAATGAAAGTATATATGAATATGAATTGGTATCAATAGATGTATGTATGTAATGAAGGAAAAAGGACAAAAGGAATGGATAAAAAAGCTGAAATAGAAATTATCTCGAGGCACTACTTTATCTTTGCTTAAAACCGACATTGATTCGCCGATATAGCCCCAAAATAGTAGCAATTTCAGTCGCCTTCACCAATTTTTTATTAAGCCCAAGAAACTTGCTATTTAGTCAAATGCACTTCGGTATAATAGAGTCGTTTGAAAAGACCCTGTTTTCATTCCTGGATCTAGAATTTTAGAAAGGCTACAGATTTATTTTGATATATACGTAGTTCACATATTCATTATACTGAACTCCATAACCGATCATATATTAAGTGGCTCTTTAATTCTGCAAACAATGCTGGTCCCCATCTATTAATTGCCCCTGATAATGTTGTGATCAAATAAGAACCTGTTGACATGGGCGGCAAATAATTTAAGGCGCATCTTCCTTTTTTACCGTCTCCTCTTGTATGGCGTGAAGTGAAATACACGCATTAACAAGAAAAATAGAACATGGATGCGGAAAATGTCTTTGAAATATAACGCTATCAATACAGCATGAAAATAATTGTTAGGAGATGAGCTGTCAAAAAAAGGGGTACATAATTCAAACCCCGATGATGCTGTTGTGGCGTTTTTTTTTGTTTTTTTGTTTTTTTTTTTGCTTTCTTCACCTCTTACGCCTTCATGATGCTCTTGAAAGTGAGAAAAAAAAACTCAGGTAAGTATGGGATTATTCGTTTCATATAATTTGAACGTGACAACTCAATGTTTTATTTTTACAGTAGGCTATTGAAACTTTGACTGGTGCCTTATTCCGACGTCCTCCTCTTATTTCCGCTGTCAAACGTCAATTACGTGTGCGAACCGTCTACGAAAGCAAATTATACGAATCCGACAACGATCACCACTTGGATGTCCTCTGGGCCAGTTGTGAAGCCGGGACATATATGCGTACATTGTGTGTTCACTTGGGTCTTTGTTGGGTGTGGGTGGTCATATGCAAGGATTGCGCCGGGTGCGATCTGGTGCCTTGTCAGAAAACGACGACATTATGACGTGCACGAAGTGATGGATGTTCAATGGGTGTATGACAACAATAAGGATGAAAACTACTTGCGTTGTGTGGTGTGGCCATTGGAAACGTTGTTGACCGGTTACAAGCGTGTGGTGGTGAAGGATGGTGCGGTGAATGCGGTGTGCTCCGGTGCCAAGTTGATGATCCCTGGTCTGTTGCGTTACGAAAGCGGTATTGAAATCAACGAAAAAGTCGTGCTGATGACTACCAAGGGTGAAGCCATTGCTCTGGACTATGCGCAAATGACGGTCGCGGTTATGGCTCGTGTGATCATGGCGTCGTGGCCAAGGTAAAGCGTGTCATTATGGAACGTGATACTTATCCTCGCCGATGGGGTATGGGTGCTGTCGTTGCCACCAAAAGGAAGCTCAAGACTGAAGGCAAGCTGGAAAATTTTGGCCGTGTCACCGATGAAACCCCCGAAACATGGAAATCGAACGATGCTGACTTTTGCGACAACGCAACTCAACTAACAATGAACCAGAACCCCTCTTTGGCAAGCCTACTAGTGTCGTCGTTGCTGCTGCTGGTGTCAACCCCAAGATCACTGCCGTCGGTGTTGCTGCCAAGGATGCTATGACTTCTACTACGGTTGATGCCTCCTCCAAGAAACGTGATGCTGAAGGCAATGAAGAAAGGTCCGATGTCAAGAAGGCCAAGAAGGAAAAGAAGAGCAAGGATTAGTTATTAGTTTAGCTTATAGTATAGTGACTCATCTCCTTTTAGTTTAGTAGCTACATTTTTGTTTCATTACATACACATACACATACACACCAGCATATTTTTACACATACTTTTTATATATTCATTCCCCTTTACCATTACATGTTTTTTATCGTTTACTACTATTACATTTTTTGACTTTTATTTTTACAATATATCTTCACAATAAAAACGAAAAAACTTCTTCATGATTTGTGTCTTTGTATGATTTATTGAACCAATGTTTGATTCTTATTATTATTATTGTTATTTTTGTACCACAGATTCACAAACACTTAACACTTCCTCATGATTTGTCTCTTTACATGCAATATACACTTGACCACTTCGACTTCTTTTTATGTAATAGATCTAGAATAAAAACATGCAACAAACTACCTCATGATTTTGTTTTTTACACTGTTACATGCTGACACCCTTATCTGACATATTTCCTTTTTTTTTTTTCAACATAGATGCACAATAAAAACACTCAAACCATTAAACACTTCCTCTTAAATTTTGTCGTTTTTTTTCATGCAACATACACTGACATTGACTCGCCAATTTGACCCTATATTCTCCGCTCCTCAATATGCAAACATATAGAATAGACCCATTCAGACACCACATTCAAAACACATACACTATAAAGTCAAAGAGATGATATTCAAATTTTTATTGATTCAAGAGAAGACACATTCAAATTGAGAGA
>JAFHAR010001526.1:5695-16626 GCA_019677225.1 Absidia healeyae | reverse complement strand
TTTTTTTTTTTTTTTTTTTTTTTTTTTTTTTTACCACAGGGATTTTTCCACCAAAGCTTGCAAAAATATCAGTTCGATAATTTTGTCTCCATAATAAGGGGACGATGTTATTGGTGGTGGAGGGGACCAAGGGACGAGTGACATAACAGTTTTTCTCATCAATCTTGGCCTGGGCAGGATCGAGATTACCCATACTGATGACATTGGGATCAATTCCTTGAGCGGCGCCAAATTTATTATTAGTGATAACAATATCATGAGCGTAGGGTGAAATGGGGACACTTGTATTCCAGATAGGTGGGATAATCGTATTGTTCAAGCGTGCTGTCCAAAAATCAAAAAAGGTAATGCCGTCATATAACCAACCATCCAAGGGTGCAGGTGGATCCACATTATGATCCAGGAACCGGTACATAAAATTATTGTAGACCACCAAATTGTCCACTTGCATGAAATCCGCATGGTTGGCTACGTACATCATCACGGCGGTGTTGGCTAAATAGTTTGACACCACATAAGCATCCACCTAATATTAAAAAAAAAAAATCAAACGTTTAAAACCCCGCTTGTCAGTATCCCTGAGTTTTTGTGTGCGTACGGCAGAAGTGAAGCGAACAGCACCACCGAAATCAGCCAATTCCCATCCGGCTATAAAATTTTGAACCACATAGGTTTGGTTACTTCCAACCACACTGATAGCATGATCTTGGGCAATGGACATAGTATCAGGGAAAGTGGCGTTCTATAAATAAAAAAAAAATGTCAGCCTTATTAATATGAAAAAAAAAGCACGAGTCTATGAAAATTTACCATGATGTTTGCTTTGATGGTAATTTCATTCGTACTATAAAGTTGAATCCCTGAAGCCAAATAACCTTGCTGGTCATCCCATTTCAATTTCAAGCAACCGAGGACATATTTGATTTTGGAAAAGGAAGATTTCAACTCCGACGAGACATGGGGGATAACATCATCCATGCGTCGAAGATCCATTCTACATAAGCAGATATTATTATCAGAACATTTTGTAGGAGTGATTTTTTTTTTTTACCCAAAGATATTGTTTGTGATGATACTATTTTCTTGAGTCTGGAAAACAATGCCAGCATCTGTCATTGACATTTTAGTTAAAACCACATGATTCGCCGATTATCAAAACAACTGCTACTTACTTGTTGTATTATATTTGGGAATGAAAGCTTTACCAGCATGAGCGTGATCACGTAAAAATATGTTATTATCTATTTGATATATATTAAAAAAAAAAACAGGGTTATTAGGAAGGATCGAGGATCGTTTTTTCTTTCTTTGTTATTCTTACTGATAAGAAGATTGCTTCCAAATTTAGACACAATGGAACCTCGACCACCATGCAAGAAAATGTTGCTTTCAATTTTTGCCACTTCAGCATTTCGTTGAGGTTGAATATCGATATTAACATTATCAAAAATGATGCCAGTGATGGACCAACCGATACTAGCAGCAGGGACTATTCAAATAAAAAAAAAATAAGTATAAACATGATATAATATGTTTATATTGTAATGTATACCTTGAATAGTGGCAGATTCATTGGATTTTTGATCTACCAAAGTGGTAAAGATGGTAGGTTCGTCTTTATTTCCTTGCATTGATACTCCTGGTTTTAGCACAATCGGATCTTGTCCGCGGAGTCCGAATCTTCCAGGCTTCAGCAACAGTAGATGTTGGCTGGGTGAAAGATTATGGTTATCAGTCTAAGTACCTTTTTTTTTTTTTAAATACATACTTTGATTCACTGGCCTTATCAATGAGGTCTTGTAATATATCAGTATAATCTTCTACATCAGTATGATAATAGGCGGTAGTATTGCACAACTCCTGTGATCGTGCACAAACGAAAAGTACAATGAAAATCGCAATCAAAAGTGCTTTCATTGTATGTATGTGTGTGAAATATATATATAAAAGATGAGGAAAAAGAAGAAGAAAGAAAACTGGAATGTTTACTGTCTTTGCCTTTTCATATATGAAAGGTCATCGTCATTCCATGCATACGGAAATTTAATTTCGTTAATACATGAAACAACTATCAGAAAAGAAAATCCATTTTTTTTTACTTTTATCAGCACAAATAATAAACAAAATGTCGATCGCGATAGTACCAATAACAAATCCAATTATACAAAAACAGTTACCATAATAAAAGAAGACCATCCGAAATACATATAACAGACCTTTTTTTGGTTTCACTGGTATATCTTACAATCTATGACATTGTAGAGCGTGATTTTCCATTATTCGCTTAAAGAGTCCTTGGAATGCCATTGCGACTTTTAAATGAATCCTGTCATCATCCGTCATAATATTTTTTTTTTTGGTATGGATGATCAATTATGCATGGGGAGTTTACTGATGTTATTCCATCTTTTCATGAAAGCATCCACCTGCCAACTTTCTGAAAAATCATTGGCGGGTGAAAAAACTATAAGAATCTATAAAGATGATTTTGTGACAGGTGTGGACTGCTATGATATCTCTATAGGATATACTATTGGTAAAGAGACCTTTGGGCGTAAATGTTGAACCAATTAATTTCTCGGGAGTGAAAGGTGGGCGTAAATACGGTGATCATGCATGAAAATCTCAAATCTCGCATTTTTTTATTTTTTGGGGGGGATTGTTAGGGACACAGTATTTTGGCACGTAGTCTTTTGCGGGGTTTGAAATATACTTAGCACTTTCTTCAATTTTGTTGGTATATTATCGTTAAAAACTTGAAAAAAAAACTGAGTGAACATCCTTGAAATACGTATAATTGTATATGTTTTATTTGTAACTGGAAAAAGCGAAGTCGAAAAAAATGGGCCAAAATCTGGGCGAAAAAATGGCGGAGAATGCAACATAGAAAACACCGGGCCGAGGGTCTGGACGGAAGTGGCCGAAAGATCCTGAATAGGATTCTTCATTGTTTTTTCAGTCCATATTCAACGCAAATATTCTATCCACTTATTTCTTACATTTTCGCTAACTTTGTGCCAAGAGGTATCTAGTAAAATGTGGTAAAACTGAAAAAAAAAGATGGGAGGTAGTTATTTTAAATCCCGCAAAATTAAAAACCACGTGCGGGAGGGGGCTCTGCTTTGCACTTTTCCTTTTACCTCTTGATCATTTTTATTCATTCTATTTGCTGCGATGGTAATGGACTAACCTCAGCCACATACTGTTGGGAATGATGCCGCAGTTGTCCTACCATTTACTTGTCAGGTATAATAAAACCAACAAAAATATAAAAATACCAAATGTCCTATTTTTGTCCCTCCAACTCACACTTCATTCTATTCCTCTTCCATACTTTTATATACATTTTAGAACTCCATGTCTCGCACACCTCTTCCAGTCGAAACCCCACCAAAATCCCTCAGCATTGAACCGTACTGGAAACAAAGTAAACAATGGCCAAGCTCCGGATCGGTGATACTAGCGCAATATGATGATGAGTCGATTGTTGTTTATGTGGAAACATCCAAGGTGGTGGCAGCACATGCAGTGGAAACGCAGCACGGATTCCGATCAGGGTTTGAACCACTCCGGGTATATACAAGTTTTATCCGCTCGCAAGCATTCACCGAATGGAACACCAAAGTCGACTCACCCGAAAAGTTACATCGTCAGCAAAAGACACTACGCATCCGACAACGTTTGGCTGAAGAACCGAAGTACCCATTCAAAAAAATAAGGAAACGAATGAACAATGTCGAAGAATGGGATCCTGTCAACAACGAATTTGTTCATCCTCAACAACGACATACATTGGCGGTACGTATTCGACGGTCGACATTTGACAAGTGGATCGAGACGGCTGTTTTACCTGACGATGGTGAAGAGAATTTTGATGATGGCGACGATTACGACTGCACCGGTGACTTCAACGGATGGCGTTATGGGCAAGGATACTGGCGACCGTGGTCTGCAATTCATTACGATGGTGTGATATATCGTTGGGTGAATGATATCTACCCTGTGCTTCCCTTGAATGGTGCCGGGTCACATCAACGGTTGGCACGCAAAACGCTCGAATTATTCCTATACAAAAAGACCGCCAGCTTGTTTACATCCACAACCGAAACGCTCTCTATCGAAGATATCACCCCCTTTGTCCATGAAATCCGCGCTCGCCTGACCGACCACAAACATAGCAACATCAAGGATATTTGGTCTCCCTCTGAACGTCCCTACGTGCCCTCAACTGATCGAATTTTGGAATAGTTATTAATATTTTAGTAGTTTAGTTTAGTTTACTGTAGTTTAGTCTCATTTCTTTTTACATCCTTTTTATTTATCCATGATACCAATAAAAAAAATTGTTTGATTTTGTCTCTATGCACTGTCTCCTCTTCGTTTTTGAATGATGATACCAATAAAAAAAAAGCCTGATTTTGTCTCTTTGTTATTCTTTGTCTCTTATGATATTTGTATATGATGCATTTTTAGATTTGTACATATGTCCTTTTTAGTTTATAATTGCTGTCATTACCCGATCCAAACGGAGATTACGAAACCCCTTACACTCTATTCTCCGCTTGTGACTTTTTCTAACCTTTGAAAAAACTATAAAAGAGCACCCTTTTCAACCAAATCCTTTTTTTTTTCCTCGTTGCTCCTGTCTTGTGATCATACACGTATAAATCTTTCGCCTTTTACTAAAGATTTCCGTGGCTGCGGGACAGAAATGGAGCTAACCCCAATTTTTTGTCACCATTTCTTATTTTCATCAAGGAAATAGAAATACCCTATTTTATAAAAAAAACGAATTCAAATGAAAATTTTCCAATACAATCATACAATAATACAATATATGCTGCTTTTTGCCAATTCGAAAAAATAAAAAATTCAAAACCCGATACGCGATATCTGCCTAAATCAAAAATCAACTTTCCCCATAACCGCGTTCAAGAGGTATAAGACTTCAAACCAGCCCACTGAACTTTTTTTTTCATTTCTGTGCGCTATATTCTCTCTGATTTCCCTACGCAACAGGTCCATATGTCCCTCTGTATTTGCCATTCACAACAACCCACATTCACACCTATCCAAGAAAAAGAGACATTTGTATTCGTGCCAAAGGCAAAAAAGAAAAAAAAAATTGTTTATTTGAAGTAATCATCATAAAAATAGAATCAAAACTAAACTACATAGATATAAAAAACTAAAAGGGGAAGGGAGAAAGATAAAACTAACCAAAAGAGGAGGGAAACATCAATAATATTGGAGTTTACAGTTACCGCCTTCGTAGATATCGACCTTGGACACACCATGTTTCTTGTTGAGCGACTTGTAATGATCCATGTAATTGACAAACCAATCGATATGATTTCCTTCAAAACTCCAACTTTGATCATCCACCAAAAGGCACCCATTATGTTTCTTGCCACCAGGTAAAGTCATACCATCGAGTTCAGGGACATAAATCTTGGTATTACGACGAAGATCATTGGCAGCAACAGTGATAAAGGGACGTAACGAGGTACCATAAGAGGTCAGACCATACGCTTCCGTTTTCGCATCCAGTTCCATAAAGCAAGCATAATTCTTGGTACATGAACATGAGCCAAGATTCACCACCTTTGTTTTGGAAATCACACCTGAGCCTTCCATGACCAATGAGTCGGCAAATGGTTGAGGGATCGTCGCAATTGTCTTGCCACCACATGTCTTGATCGATACCTTCTTGCCGCTTTTACTGTAGTCTTCCGCATGTGCTGTCCAATAAAAAGTGAATTTTGCTTGACGTTTCAAAAGATGACGTTGTTTGAGTTGCGATATTTTGGAATCCACCTTCTTGTCGTCGTCGTCTTCAGCAGCCTTCTTTTCTTCAGCAGCCTTTTTGTCAGCAGCAGCCTTCTTGTCGTCTTCAGCCTTCTTGTCTTCAGCAGCCTTCTTGTCTTCAGCGGCCTTCTTTTCCTCAGCGGCCTTCTTGTCGCTTTCGGCCTTCTTGTCTTCAGCAGCCTTCTTGTCTTCAGCAGCCTTCTTGTCTTCAGCCTTCTTGTCTTCAGCAGCCTTCTTGTCTTCAGCCTTCTTGTCTTCAGCAGCCTTTTTGTTGTCTTCAGCCTTCTTGCCTTCAGCAGCCTTTTTGTTGTCCTCAGCCTTCTTGTCTTCAGCAGCTTTTTTGTTATCTTCAGCCTTCTTGTCTTCAGCAGCCTTTTTGTTATCTTCAGCCTTCTTGTCTTCAGCAGCCTTTTTGTTGTCTTCAGCCTTCTTGTCTTCAGCCTTCTTGTCTTCAGCAGCAGCCTTCTTTTCTTCAGCAGCCTTCTTGTCAGTTGAGGGTTTCTTGTCAATGGAGGACTTGCTCACTTTGTCGTTGTTGTTGTCAGACTTGCTACCAGCTTTGACGCAATAACCATAGCCAGGCATGAGATTGTCACATTTTCCCCGGCGAATCGTAGGATTGAGATCGTAGAACTGACCAACGGAGATGCCATAAGCGGATGCCAGTTTTGTACAAGTATCACCTTTCACCACTATAAGAGAGAGGTAGAGAGAGAAGGTCAATATATATATATATATATATATATATATATATAATCAAGTCGTTTGATGTGTATGTGTATTCCCTTACCAGTATGTTTCTTGTAGCATTCATTCGAAGCAGTAGCCGTTGTGGAAGCCTTGTTTTTCTTGACACAATATTTCTTGGTAGGTTTCAAATTGGTGCATTTGTCATTCACTTGATCATTCCAGGCATAAAATTCATCCAAACGAATACCATATTGATGGACAATGACATGACAAGTTTCCCCAGCCTTGACTATATAAAGATATAAGAAAAAAAAAGGAAGGATGAGAAAAAATAGAAAATTGAGAGGGGAAATTTCTTTTTGGGAGCGGGATTTAAAATTGTCCTGTACCTGTATGGTATTTTTCACAATCATCACCATATCGTTTATAAAGATGGATCCATTGACCTTGGGCATTGTATTCGTGATCAGGCGATTGGGTAAGTCGGAAATCTTCCTCTTGGGCAACGACGGCAAATGATTGGCTGAGGATCATGCCAGCTGCCGCTATTACAGAAAAAAGCATAATAATGGTAATAAAAAAAAGTAGATATATATATATATAAAGGAAAGGAAGGGGATCGTAAAAAAAAAGTTAAAAGTGTGGAAGTGTGTGTTTGGGGAGGAGGAGAAAGAGAGAGAAAAATATAAATACTTCTTGGAACTCATTTTACCATTTCTTTTTATATATAAAACACATATAACTCAAATTGTAAAAATGAAAAATGAAAACAAGGTAATTAACAATATGGAGGGGTGTTTTTTTCCGTCATTTCGATAAAAAGTTCCAGCAGTGGAACATAGATTGCGTTTCTACATCCCAGGATTCGATTTAAAGAATTGACAGAAAAATTTATATAAAACAAAGAGTACATTCAATATTAGCCATCATTTTATTTTGTACCACCTGAATTGAGTTTCCATAATAACAATCAGCAGTAACAGCATTCATACAAAAAAAGAGAACAAGACAAACACAAAATGATTTTTATTTCATATACATACATAATAATACAATAAACTAAAACTAAGGAGGGGAGAGACATACAAAAAAATAATAATCAAAAAACTAAATATACACAAAGAATGGGGAAGAGGGTATCAACAATCATCATACGCCGCCGCAATAAGAGCAGCCGCACTATTTTGGTCATAATGGGGTCGTAAAAAGGAATCAAAGTAGGCATCCAGGCGGTCGACATCTTGTTCATCATTCAATCGTACACGGGCACCCACATAGCCATCAGGACGGATCACCACCATGGTTGGGGATTTGGTTTTTGTTGGACTACTGTTGTAAGCGGTATGGCATTGGTGATCATGATCCAAGTATACTTTATCCAAACCAAAAGGAAAAGCCGCATGGATAACTGCTGAGGGGGTAGATTGGAGGCATTTGATCACATCGTTTTTACTTGATGTTGTGACATACAAAAAGGAAAACAATGGAGGAGCTGTAGCGGTGTTAGTTGAATGTGAGGACGAGGTGGACGATGAGAAGGATGTGGCACGTGTATCTCCCGAAAGACGTGGTGGTGGTGTCGGTGAGGAGAAGGAGGACGTATCTTCATCAAAGCAAGCAGAAGAAGAAGAAAAGGAAGGGCGGGCGTCGGCGGTGGCAGTGGTGATGGTGCTGAAACGAGTCATGTTTGTGGTCATAGAGGTCGGTGAGCCTGGAGGAATGGAAAAAGTTGAATAAGAGCCGCGTGTCGTCGCTGGGTATGAGAAGGAGGAGCGATGGGAAGATGTAAAAGAGGAAACGGAAGCACGGTGATTGGGTTCCGATGGTGGCGTGGATGATAATATTGATGCTGATACTGGAGGTGTGGCAGAGGCCGCCACCGCCGCTGCTGCTGACAAAGGAGTGGTAGTTGTCATTGGTAAGGAATAGGCGAGTGATTGGCGATGCTGATGATAATGCTGCTGGTGATGTGTTTCATATCGATGAATAAAAGAATTGGGGGAATCCAGGTACCGTCGGAGCTTGCGTAAGGTGGACAAGCATTTCTCGTCTTCGTGAATATTGCCACAGAATACTAGAATGGTAAACGACACTTCGGAATATTCCCACCCCATCCTGTCCAATAAATGGTAATAATTGGGCCGAATACGTTTCCATCGTTCGGATGACGTTGCGGAGGATGTAGTGGGAGTCGTACATCTATTCGCTGCTGCTGTTGCGCCCTCTGATTTGTCATTGTGTTGTTGTTGCTGTGATGATTGCTGCTGCCCGTTGCTATAATACTGTATCGCTTTTTTTGTAACAATGTGTAATTTTGCTAAAGACCATCCTGAAGGTGTTGTAGTTGGCGTGGAGGAGTGAGATCGTGGACGTCCATCGGTTGATTTTTTGTTGCCAACTGGAGACGGAGTGGATGGGGGTGAAATCGGAGTAGAGGACATGAAGGTTGGCGAAGGAGGAGGAAGAGGGACAAGTTCTTCCGTTGTCATTGATTTAATGTTGTTTGGTGAGGTGCACAGGTTGGATTGTGACAGTAGAATCTGAATCATGGTGTATGGCTTCAATCGAGCGTTTTGAGCCAAGGAGCCAACAGCGCCAGGGTCGACATGGTGTTGCATCATTTGAGCCGCCGCAGTGATGGTATTGCTCTCCGATATAGCCAAGGAAAAATTGCTTGCGGTGCCCAGATTGATGAGATTCGTTTGATAAGGTGTTTCCCCAACAAGGCAAGGCCGATTCTTTTGGATTTTGTACGTCTGTTCGTGAGGATGGATAGTTGTTGTGTCTTCTTCTTCTTCTTCTTCTTCTTCAGATGTTGCTGCTGACAATGACCGATTACTGATGAGTTGTACAAAAGCTTGTGATGCGGTGAGTACGTCATCCAATTTTGATCTGGATTCATCTTCGTAGGTGTCCAATAGTAACGGCGAAGCACGTCGATGAAGATGCAAGTAGAGTTTCCAGCAGAGATTTTGAGCTTGTTCCAGGCCAAGATTGGTTGATAAAAGTCCAGGAGGTTCAATCGATTGCGCTGATCCACCCACCAAAAAAAATCTTCGATCCGATACGTATTCTTCACAAGATCTACTTTCAGCTATAATAATAAAACAATACGTCTTAGTCTCTTGTTCCTTATGCTTTCCATATTTCCCTTTTTGCCTTTTGATTGTTTACCTGACCAACTAAAATACGAATGCACCTTTGTAAACTCAATCTGATATGGGTCCATGATAGACTTGATATGACGTTGTGCCTTTGCGACCGGGACCGGATCATCAATCGTAAGCTGACTCCAACGAGGCTGATGTTCAAACATGAAGTACATTTTTTGACCATGACCTAATAGTAAAAAATAATAAAGTTTAGTTGGATTGTTATTCTCATATGATGTACCACCCTCCATCATGATTTTCCCTTTTTGTCTGAAAAAAACAACCCCTCCCTCTTTTTTTCAGCAAGCTTACCAACAACAAATACAGCATGTTGACCTTTGGTTACAAGAGACATACGAGTTCCAGTAAAATTGGTTGTCACTGTTGCCACCAAAGTATAAAAGACACCAGATTTTGTTTGACGATGCTGCGCAATACCTATCCAAAAGAAAAAAGCGACGTAAGTAAAACAAAAAACCTTCCATGTTACCGCACCACAAAAACGCCAATCCTTTTTGTAACCAACCCTAATTACTATACCTAGTTTTTGTCGAACAAAGCTTCTTTTTCCATCGGCACCGACTAAAATACGAGTTTTCCAGTGAGAAATGGTATCATCATCATTATCATCATCATTGTTGCTGTTGTTGCTGCTGTGATCTTGAATGGTGGCGAAAACAGTGTTGTCCGATTGATAACAGGCAGGTGGGCCATCCTCCATATTGATCAATTCTTGTTGATATTCCACCTGGACACCATTGTTGGCCAATGCTTTGACCAGTGCTTCGCAGACCTTGTGACACTCGTACGAGAGACTCCAATTGAATTCAGTCACTTCGTTTTCCCACACCCGGTAGCTTTGGTGGTCACTATTCGCGGCTTGATGTCCGTGTCCGTTGTTGGCAAACGTCTCGAATTTCCAATGTCGATACCCATCTTGAACCATTGATTCAGACACACCCACCGCATTCAATAGTTGAAGACTTCGTGGTGACCATAAAAAGGCTCTGTTTTTGCTGGCGGAGGCATCCTTGGCTTTGTCTAAAAAAAATAGTCAGTTCAGTTCAACCCCACGTAGCCAGTGAAACATTAGGTGACGGGTACTTACCAATGATACGCACGGAGAAACCCATTTTCGTCAAAAGAAGAGCTGTATACAAACCAATAGGACCTATACGTAGGCAATACAAAAAAAAAAGTTTGTCAGCTATACATAATCTCAGTGAGTAAGGGGGAAGAGGAAACTTACCAGCGCCAACCACAAGGACATCCGAATCTATA
>JAFHAR010001518.1:52256-64202 GCA_019677225.1 Absidia healeyae | reverse complement strand
TTTTTTTTTTTTGTGATATCGTCTCTGTCTTCTGTCTTTTTTTTTTGTCCCAAATCCGTCTCTGTCTTTTGTTTTTTCTGTGTCCCCAAATCCAGCTCTGTTTTTTTTATCGGGCTTGCTCCAGAGGCACTATTTTGTGCCCTTTCCATTTCATTTACTGTATCGTTACATACTATGTAATGCACACCATACCCGTCCCAGCTGCGGAGATTGAAACACACAGCCTAAAGAGGTAGCCCCTTCTCTCTTTTGCCCTCTACCGCCCGAACTAATTATCAAACCGCCCAAGGATCATTAATATAAAACATGGCCACCCATTTCATATTAAACACTCCAGACTGTAGCGTCCATCTATAGTGACGTACAGCCAGAAATGATCCAATTGGGGTGTTTTTCGCCTCTACCACTTGACCTACCTATCTGACCGTCCAAGGCGCCATTGATAGAAAATATGCACCTTGGCTTCCCACACACTTTTTATTAAGCACCGAAACCGTAGCGTCAATAGATAATGAGTTATAGCTGAAGTTTCAAAATTTGAAAACATTGAAAAAATCACAAGGGTACCCCCCCTATAAGAAGTATGGTGTGTATTAGTATGTGAAGAATGGAAAAGGCACGGAAAAATAGTACACAAAAAAAAAGTGCACAAAATGGTGCCTCTGGAGCAAGCCCGTTTTTTTATTTTATCCCAAGCTCTACCATCTCCAATAGCGATGCATTGCGTTCTATTAGTATGCATTTATGATATTCAAACGCCGATGCCATGCGTACCTAATTTGGAAGTAGCCATCAATTAGCTATAACACACACACTCGGATGGTATCCAGCACAAATAATAAAACGACATGATAAAATAAAAATATATCTACCAAATACAAAACCAAACACACCCTCCAAGTGACCCACACATACCCACACATCAATCAAATCAACACAGCACATGATAAAAAGAAGACAAAGAAAGATATAGAATAGGATAGGTTTTTATTTCATCAAGAAAAAGCCAGTGTTTCTTTTCAAATAAACAACAAAAAAAAAAGGAATAAAAGAATACAGAATTAAATAATAAAAGGGATGGGGTAAGGGCAAATAATAATCAAAGAGTGAAAGGGAAAGGGAAGGATATATTTACGATGTGAATGTGTGGAATAAAAATGATAAATGATAAACTATAATGTAATGGGTGAGGAGGTGAGACTTTTTTTCAAGAGAGAGGCACACCTTCACCTTCAAACAATAATTTTTCAATCCAGTAAAGAAGAATTTCCAATAATTTGCTTTTGGCGCCGCCTTGTTGCCCCGCCGCGACCACGAGTGCTTGTTCCCAACTTCCTGGTGGACCATTTTCAATCAAAAAGGTTGACGTGACAATCCCAAAGATATAAACAAGGAGGGTATAAATCGCAAACGTTGCTGTGCTGGTAATCAGTTTGTCGTTAGGAGGTCGATTCATCACTGTTGAAGTGGACGCCATTGTGGTTGTTGTTGACATTGTCATGACAGGCATACTGTGATTGCGTTGATGGTGAAGAGATGCTGTTGCTGGTGAGGATGCCTATACAAAAAAAAAAGGTCAATGAGTAATGATATATATAGGTGATCCATCGTGTTTTTTCCCTTTACATTGTGTAAATCAAATACTTCTACATAATACCGAATCAAAAAAAAGAAGACAGTCATTAGTAAAATACCACCAAATCAAATCAAATCATGCTGCTGCTTTTTTTTTTTTACCTCGTTTCTTTCCAATATCCAACTTTCTTCCACGAATACGAGATTGTGACCATACATCTGTCAATTGTTGAGAAAACCGCACGGATCGATTATTTTTGTCGAATGAGGGTGTCGAATGAAATGAGGATGAGGATGGGGATAAAGATATGTTGGAAGTAGTAGCAGTATCGGACCGCTTTGCCGTTTTGGTGTCGTGGTCGTCATCGTCATCGTCATTCGTCGCTTTAGCATTGATCGGTAAAGCGGCAATATAAGGTTCAATCGATGTGCTGAGGTCCGGTGGGGTAAAATCATCCTCGTCTAACATCATGGATAAAGAGCGTCTTGGTGTCGTTATTGCCATCGGATTTTTAGAGGAGGTGGGTGTAGGTGTCATGGGTGGTTCCTTGTTGCTTTTTGTTTGTAAATCCTCCAATTCTGTCACCAAAAGTCGATTTTCCGAATCCAGCACTTTTTTCAAATGTGATAATTCGTCTTTGACTAGAAAAAGAGAGAGCCGATGTTAGACCAAACGCATCTAGTTGTGCGCACCTTTTTCTTTTCTTACCTCGGTCAAGATCTTCCATCGCTTCGGTGGCCCTAGACTTGTAATAATTCTTTTCGTTCTCGGCAGATTTCAATCTTTCTTCGGTTTGTTGCATTTGTTGAAACTAATAAAAAAATAATAATAATTAGATAAATAAAGGTATTACATGCAGTTTTCTTTCTTTGAACTACCTTTTCCAAAGCTTTGGCATCTTCATTTTCTTTTAATTGTAGCTGACCTTCCAGTTCAGCTTCCAAAGACTAAAAAAATAATAATAATTCAGATATCAGTATTTCAATCGCCGCCTTTTTTTTTCAAATACCTCGATCAAACTAAAAGTGTTGGTTTGGCCAGTCGTCAATTGTTCATGTCGAGCTTGATCCAAATCACATTTCAAAGTATCGATGACTTGTTTCAATCGTTCATTTTCAGATCGTTGTTCAGCGAGTTGTGTATGTGTATGATGTGAAGTGGCCAATTCCCGTTCCAAATCTTGTTGTAAAGACGCCAATCGATTTCGTTCTTCGTTCAATTGCATGAATTCATGATGGAAGCTGCTTAAAAAGGCTTCTGCTTTTTGTAAATCCAATTCCTTTTGTTTGAGTAGTTCCTGAAGTTTCTGAGTTTCCCCTAAAAATAAAATAAAAACCATATTAGTAAACTTAACAATGACACGTGCTGCTGACAGGAATGAAATGAGGAGAGAGACACTTACCGCATTTTTCATCAAATAGGTTTTTGATTGATAAATAGACTTGCTTTTGGTCAGTTTCGGATTGTTGGATGGTAGCAATATGAGTTTCCAACTATTTATATATAAAAGAGTGAGTGAGATGGACTATCATTCTTCCCTCCCGCCCCCCTAAAAAAAAAGAATACAGCGGGTGTATGTGTGTGTGTGTTTTCCTTACCATACTAATTTGTTCCAAACTATTCATTTCCTTTGACTTGTATTCTAAAAGTTCACGCTTCTGCTTGTTTACTTCATTGGTCATATCATCCACGCTATTTTGTAGTACGACAATTCGATCTTCATTATCACGTGTCATGGAGGCCAAACTTTTTTCAGACAGTTTCAATCGTTGAGTGAGTGCAAGTGAGCGTCGGTAGCATTGAGCAAATTCATCATCATTTGGTACCTAAATGAAAAGGGTCAGTAAAAAGAAAGAGAGAGAGAAAATAAGGGGAAAATTAATTACCTCTACTTCATCATCATCTATTTTTGAGATCAGCTGTTGATTTGCAATCGCCTCGTGTGTTGTACCGGGAGACAATGGCTCGGGTCCATGATCTTGACCAAGTTCCTAAGGGTAAAAAATAGTGTGATGAATAAAATAAGATATATCCTTTTTCAAAAACAAGTGGAGGGGGGGGGGTAACTAACTTACAAAAGCAGCAGCAGCAGTGGTATCATCATCATCATCATCATCAATAATAGTGGTAGTAGCATGCATACTAGCAGTACTAAGTCGTCGTTTCCAAGTAGGAGTAGTAGAGCTGTTTGGTTTGAGAGGTGCTGAAGTACGTGGTAAAGCTGACAGTTTGGATGTAGGAGCAGAGAGAGATGCCACGGGTGAAGGAGGTGTAAACACAAGTTTGAGTAAATTCAAGATATCATCGGGTGTCATTTCCAAGTCAGGTGTAATTAATGTATAAGGATGAATGGCCTTTTTCTGGTTTTGTGTCAATAATACAACGTCATGTTCGTGTTCGTATGCATCAATCACCATCAACAAGTCTTTGGTTGCAATGACACCTGGTCGTCCCTGGGGTTGATCATTCGTACGTTCTTGATGTTGTTGGACAAGTCGTTTAAACTGTACCTTGAGCACGGCAAACGGTACTGGACGAGAAAAACCTGTTGATATTGAGTGAGATGGTATTGGCGATCCCTATAAAAAGAAGAAGAAGAAGAAGAAGAAGAATGATTGAAATTTATCATGAACGTGGCAATAACTATCATATACACCTCAGACATCCGATACATCCTCTTTTTTGTTTTGTTTTCAAACTTACCTCTACCATATCAGAGACATCCATGGTTTAGACAGAAGAAGTAAAAAACAACAACAAAGAAACAACTAAGAAAAGGAGAAAGAAAAATAATAAAATAAATAAATAAAAAAAAGCTAGCAACAACAACCCAAAAAAATAGAAGCTTAATACAGTATATGAAAACGATGTCGGACCTAAAATAAATCGAATGTCGGGCTTTGAACATTTGGTATGTCGGGGAGGGGGAAAGAGAAAATTGCCCTTTTTTTTCAACTTGGGTGACATGAAAAAGCCGACAAATGCCTCGTGTACTGTTGGATCTTTGTACGGTATGCGGGCGTTAGTTTGACTCAGTTTGGGGCCGGCTTGGATTCTCGTCCTTGGGCCGACCATGGCTTCTGCTTGTGTGGTGAACAAGATGGTTTTCTTTGTATTGACATCTTTTGTTCGTTGCCTTGGGGTTGGCTGCCGACCTGAACTGATACTGCCATCTCACTCTACATGATTAAACTGGACAACAACACCACATCGAAAGGTAAGGAAAAAAAAATCATGTCATGATGATATTGTTACTCGTCATTTTTATTCTTACATTTCTCGCATCTGTCAATTATGGATACAGGAAGAAGAATAGTAAGACAACAACAACAACAACAGCAGCAGCAGCAACAACAACAACAACAACAACAACAGCAGCAGCAAGCAGCAACAACAGCAACAAAAAAAGAAAATTGGTGGTCAATGGAACAGATACCGTGGACTCAAAGCGCTACTTTTCGGTCATGGTCTTTGGTTACTGGTGAAGTCCAACTACGTAAACATGATTCTCGTTCTGGCCTATCAACTCCCACTTTTTGCCGCATGATACTTTGTCTCCTTGTCTACACTCCGGACTCGACCAAGAGGGAATCAATTGTTGGACTCTGATACGCTATCTTCAAGAATATCCAAAGCTTTGCAATATGGTGACGACTCACAAGGACCCTTCATGGATATATTCGCTATTCCATCTCCCCGCTTTGATTGATGATTGTCTCCTATTTAGTATAGTTTATCTTTTTTTATGATTACACCCAATAAACGTTTTTTGTGTCTGTCTCTTACATTGTCTCTTTTTTTTTGCCAGATCCGTCCACACCGGTTTGGCGGGGTTTCAATTTTCATTTTTTCGAGGGAAGGTTTTTTTTTGGGGGGAGCCCACCGCTTGGCCGATTATTTTCTCTTCTCTTTTCTCATCCATCTAAAAAAAGTGAAATGACCGAACAACCTACATTTACTGACCAGCAACTTTGGTTGAACAACATGTCCAATGAATCACCTCCTACCAACAAACTAAACGACACCGATAAGCGAAAATGGGGCACTTTGGATGACATTGCTGAACCGCTTGCCAAACACTTTAGTAAGTATCATGTTTTCTTTTTTACTTATAGACTTGCTCACTTTATTCGATGACGTTTTTAGATAACGGTAGTGATAACGGTAAGCAAAATCATAGAAGACTCTTTTTTATTATTATGAATTGTATTAACTCACTCAAACTCCTTTTTTTTTATAGATCTGTTTGACCAGCTTGGAAAACAAATCAATGATGCTTCGGAACTCAACGTATGGAATGAAAAAACCGACCAAAAAAAGGTGATATACTGATCTTGCTTCTTCTTCATCATCAATAGTTATCACCCAACGAATTACGACAAAAACGAAAGGAACAAAACCGAGTAGCTCAACGTGCGTTTCGGGAACGGAAAGAACGGTATGTCAAAGAACTGGAAGATAAGGTCACGCAACTGGAGCAACAGCGGATCAACGAAACCAAGGACTTGCAAAAGGAAAATCAAGATTTACGACAATTGGTGAAACAAATGGAAACGGAAATCTATACACTCAAAGGTGCTGAACAAGCTTTCAAGGTCTCGATTCAAAAGTTGCGTGAAGCGGGGATTCAACTACCAGACAGCAGCAACAACAACAATGGGCCTTTACCAACTCCCAACTCAACAGCCACTGGACCAATGGATTCTACTACTACAACAGCAGCGCAACAATCATCATCACCATCATCATCATCTTCTCCACAGGGTCTACGGGCAACACCAGCTAGTCTATGGCAGTACACACCTCCATTTACAGGCTCCTCCCCATATTCTGTATCCTCACCACTCACAAACACATCGTCCTTTTCACCACCTTCTTTGGATCATCCAGATCGATCGGTCTTTGAAGATGTTCACTCTAGCTCTTTATCAACCACCACCAAAGACGAGACCATGCAACAACAACAACAACAATATACACTTCAACATCCGCCTTATGCTTCCACACCATCACCTCATGAACATGATGACTCCTCGGCGGCGGAGCCAAAGGATGTGACTTTTGCAGCAAGTGAAACGAACCGATTCAATCATCAACCAGACCCTCTTGTTCAACAAGGCGGCGCCAAAACTATTCCATATACACAAGTCTGGGAAATGGTACAAGATCATCCGAAATACGAACTGTTTGATATGGACCAATTATGTGAAGATCTCAAGAAAAAGGCAAAATGCTCTGGATTTGGTGCTGTGATTTTGGAAGAAGACTTTCTCAAGGTATTGGAAAAATATGATGTTTAGTTGATTTAGTTGATTTAGTATAGCATAGCATTAGCATAGTTTTAGTTTATCTTGTTTATATTTCAATAAAAAAAAAGTTATATCCCCCCTATTATGTCTTTGATTTGATTTGATTGTTGTTGGTTGGTTGATTGGGGGATTTTTTATTTTTTGTTTTTTATTTTAGGTGCGGTGATCAATGATGCCAAGATTTGTGTATGCTGGCTGGGTTATGGATTTGCTTGGGATGGAAAAAAGTGCACGGTGATACGAAGACGCAACAAGGTAAGCCATTAATCGAATAGGATAGTATGAATGGTTTTCATCCACACATTGACGGTATCATTATAATTAACAAGGATAATTTGGTATCAATCACAAGAATGGTGAATGGAAGGCTCGCGCGTTCTCGTATCAAAATGAAACAGAAGAAGCCCAAAAAAACCTTAATTATGTCTATTTCATGCAGGTGCTGGTGTTCCTCACTTTCGACATCATTTCCCTCATTGTCACATCTCTTTTTTTTGGTGGTTCTTTGTTCTTTACCATATTCATCTAAGAAAGCGACTTTATATATAAAAATCCATCAAAGAACCGTGTGTTTTTTTTTAAATTGAGGCCCATTTTTATTTTTAAGCCCTTTCCCCATCAACTCATTCTTTTTTTTTTTAAAAAAAAGAAAAGAAATGTCCTTAGCAAATCCTTGGTCTTCATCCACCAGTATCATACGCATTAATGATGGTCATACCATGGATTTATCAACAAAACTATCTCTTCCTACATGTGTTAAGAAGAAAAAATCTAGTCGTGGCCGGAGTTCAAAACAAGTCACTGAAGACGATATGCCGTTGGCTATCTTGGCTTATCAAAAAGGCTTGTTTCTAGATAAAAGAACATCTTTAACGAATCCCTCATCATCATCATCATCTCCTCCTGCAAAGAAATCAGAGAAAAAAAGACGACATGTATCATCATTTCCCACCAACTATTCAGCATCATCACCTAGAAAAAAAAACCAACCCACTGCTACCACCAAATCTTCGAGAAAAAGTCATCCTTCACCTCCGACAAAGAAAAAAAATGATCACAGACACTCTTTTCCTGTCACCGAGAATGAATACGCTTCATTACGACACATTTATCATCATCATTCCAACAATAAAGAAATGACAGAGCATGGTCAGCATATACGACGACGACGTCCTATCAAATATACATGCAACTATAAATCAAATGATAGATCATCCATATCCGATACACCAACCGTGCAGATCCAACCCTCTAAAAAGAAAAATCCCACTCCAGATGTTTGTACCACCACCATTACTGCCCCTGAGTCATGGTCATTTCATTCAACGCCACCACCAAAATCATATGCCACTTGCTTTTCTTGCTTGTCGATCCGCCGCTGGCCCATTCCGTCGCTAAATAGGATGTTTCAAAAAAAGACAAAGAAGAAGAATGCGTGTAAAATTGTTCATTGATATACAAATAGAAGAAGATGTTGACTGTTCATAAGATGTGTACTTTATTATTTGATTTGATAATATATATAAAAAAATACTAATATAAAATAAAGGGATATAACGAATAAAATAAAATAAAAAAAGAATGCTATTGATGCTACAACAAATAATAAGTCTAATAATAATAACTATAATACACTACAATACAAAATAAAGACGCTCGCCTGCTACCCGCCCACCACAAACTTTCATTTTCCCAAATCAGAGGTCCTTGATATCTTCCAAATCTTGCACGGCTTGATTGGCTAGTATGGTATCTTGTTGTTGAGCTGCTGGTAACATGTAGAATTCTTGACACCTATCAAAGTGACGACCGTTGCCCTATGTAAAATCGAGATGAGTACGGTAACAAAATAAGAATAAAAAAGAAGGATACAATTTTTTCACTACATACACGTGGTGGAATTGGCATGGGATAGAATATAGTATACCATGGACTACAGTAATATGATCATAAGATAGTGTCAGTCACTCTCATCATTTCCTTTCCCTCACTCCCCCCTTTTTTTTCACTTACTATCTATCCCCAACATTGAAGAATCGTCGTATATTTTCAATATAACCAAAATTGTACATATTGACAAAGACCTATATTGTGTTTAAATGAATAGAATAAAAGAAGCGGTGGTTCATAAACAATTTTCCCCTTTCGCATTGACCTATTTTATAAACTTACCTCTCCTTGACTTTTGGCAACCCCCTTTTCATAGTAATTGTTGTAGAATTCCACCGTTGTTTGAGCCGTCAATATCTATAGTATCATTTCATACAAGAGAATGAATATACATGTACTTTTTCAGTCCCTTTCCCTCTTCTTCTTTGTTTTTCATGTTTTACCAAGTAATAATGCCATGTACATAAAGCCCCTAGATGATTTCAATAATATTAAAAAAAAGATTGGTGTGAGTATATCCAACTAGCCAGCCGATCCAGTCTTTACCTAAAGCCAAACCCATACAAATAGATAGAATATAAGCAAAAGCCATCAAAGGTCGAGGGAAGTAATAAGGCCACTATGATAATAATAATAAGAATAAAAAAGTATCAATATACCGACACCTAACCCCAATGAGCATCATATCTACTTACCTCTGGATTCAATATGTCTAGGCAGATAATAAAAGGCCGCCATCCAAATACCACAAAGTAGAGAGCCGCTAATACCATATAAGTCATAAATAACACAAAATAGCGATGATTGAAGTGTCCTACACAATTATGAATCCATGGACCTATAACCACCAACACCGTTTTGTTAGCCACAATGTCATCCTATTCCACTGTTCCTTTTTTTTTTGATACAGAGCTACTACTTACAGTGATGGTCGAATCTTAGCACACAGGCATTACATACACTACAATGATGAGCACGTTCAGGCTTTGGTAAATGACCTAGATAAATAAACCATAAAAAAGAAGAGGTGAGCCAGCAGTAAAAAAAAAAGGTATCTATACTTTACATTTCTTGCATGTCTTGGGGTATTGAGCACCTTCTTCGTATTCCAATAAGCCATGATGTGTTGTTTCATCCTATAAAAAAAAAAGAAGGGTCAGAGTCATCAGGCATAAATGAACAAAAAAAACAGTATGTGTTTTTACCTCTTCACCAACACCAGAGTGACCAGCTTCGATATCCAAATCCGCCATTCCACCAGGATGAGTTCGAATAGACATGTAGTAATGGAAATGAATACAATAAACCATATAGAGAGTAAACAGGAGAGTAAAGACCATGCTGAATTTGCCAAGAAGTGTTGATTCTTGAAAAGACAAGTGATGATTATAAGGAAACACAATCAAATAGTAGGCCAATACACACATATCAACAAGTGCAACGGCAATCACTATAAACACCGGGCCTGCACCAGATATTGCACGATCTACTACTTGAGCCATTTTTTCATAGAAGAAAAAAAAGAAAAGAAAAGAGGTCGGAAAAAAAATGAACCAAGCGAAAAATAAAAATACAAACTCCTCCAATCAAAAATTGATACCCGATTTTTATCTTCCTGGCAAAAAGCAAAAACTCCCACATGATTTTTATGAAAACCCAATATTTCTAGTTTTAATTGTCATTATCGCTGAAAATATTACTATAACCCAGGTCATCAATTTCAGAAAGAAAGAAGGTCGATCCATCCTGATTATAATAGGATTCACTGGCGAGACACAAATTCAAGCCATTTACAGTATAACGCCAATCAACGTTGACCCCCCGCTAATAAATCATCGCTGTTATTAATAGATCGCTTTTTTCATAATATATTCTTCCTTTCTTCCTCTCTCTCTCTCTTTAACGAAACCAATATGCGTGGACTTTATACCTTCCTATTCCTTTTTATGACCATGTTAGGTCTTTCAATGGCAGCCGAGGTATGTAAAACTATGAATATGTTAAATGTGCCAATAAAATAATAACAATATTTATCTTTTTTTTCTTCGTAGCCTACAAACTATGATCACACAGTCCTTTCTCGGTGGCATACCTTTGAATCCTCATTAAACACAACGAAATCCGCCAACGTAAAGCAGGTACAACGACAATGGACCTTATTCTCAAGTGCTTTGGAAAAACAATATCCTAGTACGGCGACTCAACTCGACCAAATCAAACAGCTCACTCGTCACTATAAATCAATCACTCAATGGCAAACTTTGGCAACTTCTATCACGATCAAGCTGGACTTACCTTCGTCTTCCTCTTCCTCTTATTCTACACCAACCAAAGAAGTCGCTCATGAAAACCAGGCCACATGGTAGGGGTCTATATCCTTATGCTGTTGTTGCTGTTTTTCGTGATTTGTATGATTGATTATACCAAAAATAATAATAGTAATAAAAATAAGCGTCCCCTTTGTTATATGTCATAAAGATATTATTAGGGTTTTTATTTTATTTTCTCCGAGTTCTATTGTATCACTTTTTATGTCTAAAAATAACCATTGTGATTGATTTCAGGCACCAAAATCAACAAATTTTAAAACACCGCTCGCCGTATTTTTTCGCAGCTAACGAATCTATTTCTCGTTTCGTTTCCTTTTGTTTTCCAAGTCAGACTCTTTTGTTTTCTTGTATACCACACGCCAAAGGAAAAAAAAATGCGGGGAAGTCGTTCCATTCTTTTCCACCTCTTCTTTTTATTATTTATTCTACTCTTCTCTACCACTACTTCATGTTACCGAATGACCAACAGTAACAACAGTAACAACAACAATCAAACACCATTAGTGTCGTCATCCCTGACAAAAGATCAAGATCTGAGCCAAACAGTGACATTAGTGGAAGGCCAATTACCTTTGATTATCACCGTTCCTCATGGTAGCCTGAATCTCCCTGCATCGATACCCAACCGCACAGAAGGACAACTGATTGCCGACGCTTATACCATCACTGTCGCTCACCAACTCTCTTATCAAATACAACAACATTACAACATGGCCCCTTACCTTGTAGTGCTCAACGTGGCTAGGCGCAAAGTCGACGTCAATCGACCTATGAACCAGAGTTGTGAATCCTCTCAAGGTAAACGGGTCTGGAAGGTAGCCAAAAAATATAAATAACAATG
>JAFHAR010001518.1:3628-16073 GCA_019677225.1 Absidia healeyae | reverse complement strand
GGGCAATAAAAAAAAAAAAAAAATAGACAACACCATATTCAAAAATAGACCCGTTTTTTCCCATTGCTGAAACCGTCGGGTAATAAAAAAATGAGCCGTATCAGTCGGCCATCGTAAAAAATTAGTAAAGAAGGTCACAGATGACACATTCCGACAAAAAAAAGTTTTTCAGTATAAAACCCTCGACTTTTTTGAAATTACCAAATAAAAAATACTTTTGACTCGGTGGAAACTTATATAGTAATTTCATAACAATAATGATCATGTCAATGTTAACCAAATCCAAACCTGTCCTCAAGCAAATGCATATGGCGTCGTCGGCCTGTAGATACTTGTCTACTTCTCCTATTCGTCGAGTTTATTTTCAAAATAACTCGCATAATGGTGATGCTCAAACCCCTTCTGTTGCCCTGGACCCTCAAGCCAAACTGTATGATTTCAGAAGTGATACTGTTACTGCCCCTACTGATGAAATGTTTGAAGTCATGAAGAAAGCTACTAGAAATGATAGTGTATTTGAAGTAAGTCCTTTTTTATTTTTATGCAATCCTCGGTTCCCTCTTTTATTTTTTATTATTTGGCCATTTGTTTATTTACTCTTCCCCTCCCCCCTTTTTTTTTGTAGGAAGATGATAGTGTACGTGATTTGGAACGCTATGTGGCTGATCTCACTGGTCATGAAGCTGGTCTTTTCTGTGCAAGTGGAACTATGACCAACCAACTTGGGCTCCGTGTGCATTTGACTCAACCTCCTCATTCCGTGGCCTGTGATTCTCGGTCTCATGTGTACCTGCACGAAAACGGTGGGATTGCGTACCATTCTCGTGCCTCTGTCAGCCCTGTGATTGCAAGTAATGGTGTCCATGTCACTGCTACCGAAATGGAAAACAATCTGATTGATGCTGATCTTTACTCTGCTCCTACTCGCGTCATCTCTTTGGAAAACACTTTACATGGGATGGTGATGCCGCTACGTGACATGGAAGAAATCGCCGCATTGGCTCGTGACCGTGATATTGCTATGCATATGGATGGTGCTCGACTCTGGAATGCCCATATTGCCAGTGGTGTGTCTCTTGCTGACTATGGCCGATGCTTTGACTCGATGTCTCTGTGTCTTTCCAAAGGTGTAGGTGCCCCTATTGGTTCCATGTTGGTCGGTAACAAGAAATATATCCAAAAAGCCCGGACTTTGCGCAAATTGTTTGGTGGTGGTTGGCGACAAGCTGGTTCTCTGGCGGCGGCGGCCAAGTATGGGATTGATCATATCGTACCTACCATGGAAGCTACCCATTCCCTCACTCGTTACCTGGCAGCTCAGTTGGTGAGCATGGACATTGACTTGCAAAGCCCAGTACACACCAACATGATTCTAGTTGATAGTACCCGTGTCGGTCTGAATATTCAAAATGACGTGGCGCCTGCTTTATTACGCAAGAATATCAAGATTGGCTGCTCCGGATCCAAGTCGCGCATTGTGCTGCATCATCAAATTGACAAGGAAGGTGTGGATACACTGTTGAATGTCTTCCGGGAAGCCTTGGCTGAGCACAACACTCGCAAATTTATTCAAGATCAACCCCTGATGGTGGCCGAAGCGTAAGCTGTGGTGGTGTAGTAGTTAGTTTTAAGTGGTATTATAGTACAACATTATTATTTTACATGTATATATATTCTTTTACAAGATGGCATTAGTTACAATCATATAGTATATCATTCCCCAAGACATTTGTCTTTATTCTTCATTATTTTACTTTTACAATAAAACATTTTATTATTTTATATTTTGTTATTTTGATATCTTCCTCATGTTTGTCAATTCCTCTTTGTCTTCCTTTTTGCATTTGTTAACTACACTTCAATTTTATTACTGATTTCGAAGGTGATACTTTGACTCCTCCTTTTTTTTCGGTGATTATCTTACAAATCCAGGAACTAGTCAAACAATTATTCAGCTGAACCTGCCGTTTTTAACATTTCCCCTACCCAGATCGCACAGGCTCCGATTGTTGACCAAGAGTTCAACTCACGTGATATGAAGTACTAGGGAAGTGCTGTCAACAGCTTTGTGGGCTCTAATATCACGCTTTTCGCCACTACAGCCCGAACTACCAACCTAACCGCTCAAGCACCACTAATAGAAAACATGGCCCAAGGTCTACCACATACTTTTTTTAAGCACCCCAGACCGTAGCGTCCATCTCTAATGAGGTACAGCCAGAAATGGCCCAATTTTGATGTTTTTCGCCTCTACCGCTCCATCTACCTATTTGCCCGTTCAAGGCCCACTAATACAAAATATGCCCCAAGGCCGCCCACACACTTTTTATTAAGCATTCGAGACTGTAGCGTCAATAGATAGCGAGTTATAGCTGTAGTTTCAAAAATTTAAAAAATTGAACAAATCACAAGGGTATCCCCTTTGTCAAAAATTTCACAGCCAAAATCACCAGCCAAAAAAATAAATTTTGGCTGTGAAATTCAAAAAAAAAAAAAAATCGATTTTCGTCGTTTTTCTTTTTTTGTCGTGAAATTCATAGTAAATGACCGTGAAGGCCTCTAGACACCTTCTACACCCTATTTGAGTCGAATGGGCTCACTTTTACTAGTAAAATGGCCGTGTAATGGTATCTACAGCATAATTGGCCCTATTTTCATGCTTTTCGCCTCTAGTGCCCGACCTACCAATTTGTCCTCCCAAGGCCCACTAATATAAAACATAGCCCCCTGTCTACCACACACTTTATATTAGTCACCCAAGACGCCGCCGTCAATGTAGAGCAGCGTACAGCGACATATGACTCGATTTTCATGTTTTTCGCCTCAATTGCCCCAAATATAGCCTTGTTCACCCAAGACCGACTAGTGTAAACATGATTCCACGGACAACTACATACTTCATATTAGTCACTCAAGACAGTGGCCCTCTGTGCCAAAAATTTCAGGGTTTAAGTCTCCAGTTGAATTTTTTTTTGGATAAGAAAAATGAAGGGTCTACCGGAGTTTGAAATATGGAAATGATAAAAAAGTCAGGAATCAATTTGATTTTCTTTTTCTTTACTCCACTCACATATACTTTTTGTAAAGGAGGCGATAGACTCGTCAACTTTATTCATCCCATTCGTTCTTCTGTACAGCCCATTTCATCCACACATACACTCTTGCTTTTTATATATTGATATCCCCCCATTCCCTAATACCCCATTTGCCCACCACTTTCTCTTCCCAACTATTGCCATGTCTTTGAAACGATCCAATTATTTTCACGACTCTCCACTGATGGAATCCAAACAAAGAGCATTTTATTCTACACAGCTGCAGCAACAACAACAACAGCAACAACAACAACAGCAACAACAACATAAGCGATTCAAACGATCCAGTACCCCCGGCCATCCTCCATCTCACAGTATTGAATTTCATCAACCCAACAGCTGTCTGAACTCTACTATGACCACAATAACATCGCCGATCATCATATCCACTGCAATCACAGTGACATCACCGCCTTATATACCGGCATTCTCATATATAGAAGAACTAAACCAAGTCAATGTCCAACCAGCTTCTGTAAGTCCCTCCCCCAACAACAGCAATTGATACAATGCATCCCTACTTACTGTATGTGTCTTGATTATTTTTATTTTTATGTAGTTCAACGAACAAGTATGCCTACAATGGTTTCAAGCTTATGCCGATCCTGATACACCAACACTTATATCACCTGAAGGGACGCTACGATTTTTAGATGATCTTGGAATAACTGCGGAGGATGTAAGTGCAGTTGGGATGGTTTGGTTGTCTGTACGTGGTGCGAATGGTGATATGGTTCTACTCTGCGACTCACGGATTCTTTGTCTGTCACTACTAATAATACTTTGGTTTGTTTTTTTATTTTATTTTTATAGAAAATGGCCATTGTCATCTCGTGGAAATTGAATGTGGCTACCATGGGTAAGTAGGACCATCCAAAGGAAAGAATATATATATATATATATTATATAGTGATTTGGGTATCTCATCTTTACAAAAAAAAACCAACAACAACAGGATATATTACAAAACAAGAATGGGTGACTGGTATGCGGCAGTTACAGTAAAGTATAGAGGAGAAATTCTACGATGAACACACACCTATGCACGAACTTGAATTGACCTTTTTTTGTATATTTATAGGATTGACAACAAGGAAGGATTGGTGAAACAACAACGCAAATTTGAAACGGCACTCGAAGAGGATCCCGCCAGCTTCTTAAGTTTATATCGGTATACGTTTGATTATGGGAAAAACAAGCATCAGAAGGGTATGGATGTGGCAGTGGCCTGTGCTCTTTGGCTCATCTTGCTTGGCGATACTTACATGATGGTCCAATCGTTTAATCATTTTTTACAAGCTGCTCAACCTGTCCGTGTCATCAACCGCGATCAATGGAATAGCTTCTATGAATTCATCACCACGGTCTCACAAGATTTATCGGATCACGACGAAATGGCCGCATGTAAGCTTGGTGGGCGGATAGGAGGATACAAGACAAGACGACTCATCTTTATTTTTTATATAGGGCCTGTGTTATTTGACCACTTTGTAGATTGGAACAGGAATTCAATAGCGATATAGATATAGTGTAGCTTCTAGAGGCCACCTTTTTTTGACTTATCATTTACTTTGATTCAATAAAAACCTTTTTTTTTTTATTCTTCCTTTTTTCGTCTAGTATCATGTCTTTGATTATTGTTGTGCCATAGTAGGGTAATGAATAGTATGGGGTGGTTGTTGGTTATGGTGGTGAATCATACTTTGATGGAGAGGAAGAGGGGTGATGAAGATGGGGAAATTGATTTGAACACTTGAACAAAAAAAACAAAACAAAAACACTGATAAGAAATATTCCAACTTGATTAATTTGCAAAATGGGCGTAAATCGACTTTAAATTTTATTTTTTCTACCGAAGCTCGGCCCAAAAGACCACATGAGGCTAATAAAGTATGAATTTTTGACATCGGGTAAGCGTACTGTAATACCCTCTCAATAAAGACAGATAGTATGCATGCACGTTGATGCTTGGCCGACCGAAAATGGAAATGTTTTTATATTTCAGGAACGGATTTCAATGGGATGATGACGCACACATATACCATGCATCCCCTCGAGATTTTTTTTTTAATTGAATCCCCTTAAATTTTCTTTTCCAAGGCCCTTGATTTTCAAAAAGAAGTATGAAGAGGTCAGTCTTTGGGCATGTGATGGTCATCGGTGGCCGTGCTACATATCATCGATCGGGTTGTATTGTATTGTATACATTTGAAACACACACAAGCTGAATGTCATATGGAGGAGTGTTAGTATTGTATATTGCAATCAAAGCACTTTTCTGACTATATTTATCAACAGATGACTTCAGAATATGACAATTAGTTACCTCCAGTTCGCTGTTATAAAAATCCATTCACAGCGAAAAAACTTGTATGTAGTTGTGTGTAATGCTTTCTTATCGTGTGAGTCCATGATATTAAAAGGCAGCGGCATTTGAAAACAAGAAAGAAGTTGGGAGTCGCCAAGTGAGTATTAATTCATGACGGAGACCACAGCTGACCCGTTTGGTGAAAAAAACGTAATTCCGGATACAAATAAGCCAATCAATGATGGTATGATTTTTTCCGTTTCTCTCTCTCTCTTATCAAACATGAAGCAATTCTCCTTTTTACAAGAATGATAGGAACTGAATGAGCAAAACCCTTTGATGGGTTAATCACTAATTGAAAAGAAAAGAAAACTTCCGCTTTGTACCAAAAAAGAAGAGTGATCCAATCATTGTCGCAGTAGATCACAAAGTTGGGGGAATGGAAATTTTTCAAGCATGATAGCGTAAACATGGAGTGGGAGCAATTTTAAAACACCGCTCGTTTGATTTATTCCAATCGAGATAAAAAGCCGGCATTACGTCTCTCTTTCGTTTTTTTTCCCACTCTTATCTCTTTTTTTTTTTTTTACTTTACATACACACACTATGAAATTGTCCATTATTACAAGTGCCTTGCTTCTTGCTGGCTATGCAGCAGCTGCACCTGCTGCCGCCGCCCCTTGTCATGAAGAAAATATGGCGCCATTGTACGCACCTACTGAAACCGAATCTGTCCAAGACTCATACATTGTTGTCCTCAAAAACCATCTTAATGAACGTAATATGGAAAACCATGCCGCTTGGATTACTACCCTTGTTGACCAAAGTCAACCCTTCTATTCATCTTGGCTCGATGCATCCCATTCCAAACATGGTATCAAGCATGTCTATGACTCTGCTGGTTTGAAGGGTTACGCTGGCAAGTTTGAACCTCATATTATTGACCAAATCCGGTCTTCAGAAGACGTAAGCCCCCCATCTCACCCCTTACTTTTATATATATGAAACTCATTGGCCGAAACTTCTGTTTTGTTTTACCTTTTTTGTTTTTTGTTTACTGTTATAGGTGCTCTATGTTGAACAAGATTCTGTTGTGTATGCCAATGAGTTACAGAGGTAAACCCCAAACATTGGCAAAAAAAAAGTCCATTATCGAAACTAACAACAAAAACATTATTATTATTATTATTATTATTAGAAATGCACCATGGGGTCTTGCTCGGGTTTCTCATCGTGATGCGTTGAAATTCAGCACATTTACCAAGTACGGATACGATGAAGCCACTGCTGGTGAAGGTGTCAAGGTGTATGTCATTGATACTGGTGTGAATACTGAGCATGTCGACTTGGAAGGCCGTGCCACCTGGGGCGCTACCATTCCTTCAGGTGATCCCGACGAAGATGGCAATGGTCATGGGTCTCACTGTGCTGGTACCATTGCTGGCAGGAAATATGGTGTGGCAAAGAAGGCTGAACCCGTCGCCGTCAAGGTCTTACGCTCCAATGGATCAGGTACCATGAGTGATGTTGTCCAAGGGGTCGAATGGGCGTCTCTCGCTCACTCCAAAAACGCCGAAGCTGCCAAAAAATCTGGAAAACCTTTCAAGGGGTCCGTCGCTAACATGTCTTTGGGTGGTGGTAAATCTCGCTCGTTGGACATTGCAGTCAATGGTGCTGTGGATGCTGGCATCGTGTTTGCCGTGGCTGCAGGTAGGACGGTGGATGATGGTGGATGGCGATAGGATGTGGACTGACTCTATTGTTTCATCTTTTGTAGGAAACGACAATTCGGACGCGTGCAACTACTCCCCTGCATCCGCAGAAAACGCTATCACCGTCGGAGCGTCTACACTCAGTGACGACAGGGCCTATTTTTCTAACTTTGGCAAGTGTGTCACGGTATGGGCTCCTGGCTTGAATATTGAATCTATCTGGCGTGGTAGCAAGTATGCAACAAATACCATCTCTGGTACCTCTATGGCTTCCCCTCATGTAGCTGGATTGGCTGCTTATTTGCTTAGTCAAGAAACTGAAGAAGTCAGTCCCAAGGTAATCAAGGACAAAATCTTGGCGTTGGCTACAAAGGGTGCTCTGAAAGATGTAGGCCGTGACTCCCCCAATTTGTTGATCTACAATGGCTTCGATGGTGACAACGAAAAGAAAAGCTTCAAGTCGATCTTCCGTGATACCTTTGGTGCCAATGATTATTGAATGAACTCCCCTTCCCCTTCTCTTCCCCCTTCACTCTAGATCATATTGATTTATTACCATTCTTTTATAGTATATAGTACCTTCCCCTTCTTTTCTTCCCCTTTTACTATTGATTTTTTTTTAGTTGGGTGTCTTCTTTTGTGTGTATTGTTTTTTTTATTATTCTTTCTTTATCTTCCCCCCCCCCTTCTCTATTTTTTTTTTGACTTCAATAAACTTGTGTATAAAAATGACTTGACTGCCTTCAAAAATGATTATGAATGTTGAAAATGTTGACCTTGCCTTTATTTTATGACTCTTTGTATTGAAAACTATGGATGACTATGTGTGTTGTGCAAAATAGTGACCTTGGTGACAAACTCTTTTTGTGTAGTGATTATGATTTGTGTGTATGATATAAGGAGCTGCCGATAGCGAATTGAAATTCATCTAGATTCGTGCCTTCATGTGATGTCGGTATAAACTGCATGATAAAAATGACACTAAAAAAACCCAAAAAAAAAACCGCATGACCCGACGAGAATCTGCGTTTTAAAAAAAATAAAAATATCACCACCTGATTCCCACCCCTTCTATCGTAAAAAAACATCTATAACTATGATTTGACCATATTTCCTGGGAAAAACAAAACAAACAGATAGTATCATCATCATTCCCCTGTTCAAAAAAAAGACATAATATTGTAGATCATTTTGTTTGTTTATTGATATGAGTAAAAATAACTAATAATAAAAATAGTAAACTAAAGAGGGAGTGACAGGAAGCCAATGGCCAATGTACGCCTTGAGCCTTGCACCCATAGATCAAAACCCTACTTTGTGTGTTTGAGAGATCCCATTGCCAATCCATTCCATAATATCCCCTGTGATGCCACTGATCATGTTGCCAGGTCGCTGTAGATGTCGTTTGTTCTTCCAGTGATGGGGTTGTATTTATATATAAAGTCCGCGGTATGGTGATTGGTGTTCTTCTGTCATGCTGCTGCGGATAACTCATTGTTGTAACACAGCTGTTTTTCCCTTTGAGATCCATATGGTTGCTGCTCGGAAGCTTATATGACGTAGTTTTCGTGGTTTGATTGTCTCTCATTCATCGTGTGTGTGATCTATTGTCCGAGTCCAATTAATCCGTACCTGGTGCAATATTCATGCAAAATAAACTAAATAATGAGTGGTGGTGATGATATCATAAATTGTTTTGAGTCGACCAAAACAAAAAAAAAAAACGTAAAAGGATGAGGATAATAGTGTACAAGGTGGATGTATTTCATATGAAGAGATAAATAAATAATAAAAAGAGGATAAGGGAGTAGTGTCGGTGAAGTGACTAAATTCTATCAAAGGTGTAAAAGATATAATAAAAATGGGGATACTATGAAGGTATGGGAGGGGGGAGAGGTAAAAGTAAACTAATCAAGAAGATCAATAGAGGCTAAAAAAAAATGTGTAAGATAGATGATGAGTACAAAGTCCAGTTTCACAAAGTATAAACTATGCATAATTTTGACTTACATTGTAGTAATAAGCAAGCCAACATAATACCCAACATGCCTAGACCATTAAAGTTAGCAAAAGTAGCAGAAGACAGACCAAAGAAGACAATAGCATTCAAGAATCTTGAACCACAAATGAGTCGCGACCATTTTGCCCGTACCGGTGTATTCACCAGCTTGATCAACGCATTGATACATAAGATGAGACCGCCCGAGATCCAAAACGCCTTGAAGACATATTTTAAACTATCGTAGTTTTGGCCAATTTCTTCACAAGCACCAGCTAGGTCGCCTTCCGCAGCAGCAGCAGACATTGAGATCAAAGATCTTGTAAATGATTCCATCATAGTATAAGCAGTATGTCCAGTCGTCGTCGTTTCAGTACCAGCAGCTCCCAAGCGCTGACATTCACGGTAAAGAGAGCCATCAGCATCTTGAGGATTGTCACGATTCAATCGATAGGCGGTGATGATATCGGTCATGGCAATACCAAAGGCGACTTGACAAAGGTGAAGAGGGAAATGCAGATACATCCAAATTTGGCTGACTTGAACAGAGTTGAGGATCTATTGGATAAATATGATGATGAGTGAGAGGGGGATTGTATTTTTTCAATGTACATATATATATATATATATACCTCTTTGGAGAAATCATCAAAGTACATAAAGAAGAATAAGAAGATAATCACCAAACCAAACATATTTGCCACCCTATACATATATATAATAGTGAGTATGACATATTGTGAATGATATGTAATTGTACTTACACGACCCTAACTTCGGCATGCGATTCAGATACCATCTTGATAAAACCAATACAATTTTCACCTAAAACAAATAAAAACATTCGTCGTTCGTATCAATTCTAATCCTTTCCCCCACCCCTTTCTTACCAAGAATAATAATAGTAAAAAGACCAAAACGTTCCGCCAAATGACTTGCTGCCAAGGAGACTTGTTTGAAACGCTGTAATGACATGTTGACAAGGACATCCACACCAATACTAATATACCAAAGAACCAACCGAATAATTTTATTTCTATTCGCAGTTGCTTCGTCTTCATCGCCCAAATAAAGAAGTGACACACCCCAAAGGATAATAGCCAGAGCATTGACAGCCACATAGATGGAAAGAGGCCTGCGTGCGAAAGACCCAGCTATGTATGCAGCCCAAAACACAACACTATATTGAATCAATAAAACAGCCTTCATCACTACAAACAAATATTGATTAGTCTAGGATCTTCATGTAATATATATATACTTACCCATATAACCAATGATAAATCCTTTAGAAGAGCCAGTACTGTATCCCTCCGAAGCACCAGCCATCCCAATCAATCCACAAAGATCAATGATCTTGTAAATATGATGCATCACATCTATAATAGAATATATGTTAGCATAGTCATATATAATAACCAAAGTTATATCCATTTACTTACCACCATTGTCATATCGAGCAGAGTACCTATATAGAAGAAGAAAAAAGTAAGAAGAATGAGCCCCATATCACTAACAATATAATCTTTTCATCCTCTCTGGCGTCCTTTTTTTTAATACTCACAAAGCACTTGAGCACCACGTCCACCACATCACAACAAACCAGCCCACATAAGTGGCAAGAGAGTCAGAGCCAACCATGTGATGACTATGAGTGAAGGAGCTATCATGAACAAAAAAAAATTGCGATAATGAGTGTCTCATCTTCCCCCTACCTGACTTTTTATTATTAATTCGCTTACCTTAACCAACCAACGTAAAACACATCACTGAAAAGTTCCACCCAAGTAGCTGAAGTTTCTTCACCAATTTCATCAGATAAATCAGGGTCAGGTAGCCTAAAAAATACAAAACAAAAAAAAGTGAGGCCATATATCATAGTGTGTGTTTTTTCGTTTTACTTACGCAAAAATAGGTCGTCGAGTACTTTCATGTTCAGGTTCAGGTTCTTCTTCAATATAGCGCAGTTCCATGAAGACATTGGCATTCAGTTCAACCGAATTGTTAGGCAAGATCATGTTGGCTAGACTATCATTGAGTTTGGCGGGATCCGTTCCTGTGCTATGATCCTTAAACTTCAAATCTATATAAAAAACAAACAAACAAACATGGATTAGCACCCTTCAAGCATACAATTCGCCCACCTCTACTTACGCGTGTGTTCTTCAATGTGGTGTTTCTTTTCATCGATTTCAGCACGAATGTCTTCCTTCTTTTGATTCAAGTTGACGGTTTTGTGAATTTTCAAAGAGTAGTCGCGTTTGGTGTAATGGAAGAATTCGACCAATTCATCTGTATCCTTGATTTTATATAATTGTAAAACTTCATCGCTAGTCAGTGAGAGCTACGAAGAAAAGAAAAAAATTTAAAAAAAAGCGGAAGCATAATTTTTTTCAAGCCGAGCGGCGTTTGAAAAATCTTACAGGATTCAGCAATTGGTCAATAACAGACTTGGTGATACGAAGGGCCTGTTCGCCCATCAAATGCTTGAAATGAATCACTATTCCAAAATAAGGTCACTTTTTTTTTTAGTATAGCAGTCCTCAGACGTGTATTTCTTCACTTTTTTTTTTAATACCTGTTTTCACATTAGGCTTGCTAAAAAAAAACCAGCCAAAAAAAGCAATATGAGAAGAATGATCACTAATAGGCAAAAAGACTTACATTGGTGGTGGTGGTGCTTCTTCATCCACTGCAGTACTGGAAGATTGATTAACAGTAGAAGGATCAATACTTTCATTTTGAGTGTTAGCAACCTCCGTGTTCATAGTGGCGGTCTCGTCGATATTAGCCATTTTATTGGTACCAGGTTCCTGATGATGCGAAGGATGTTTTTCGTCCCAGTTGTGCTTTTCATGTTCAAAAACACTTTGACGACGTCGATGAAGTTCCAACTGTTTGATGGGATGCAGCATAATGTCACCAAAAGTTTCAGGGCCGTGATTTTTGATGGGTTTTCCTTCCTTATCATGTTGTGGAGTGAAATTGGATGAGCCGCCAGTGGACGAAGGGAATTTGCTCAAAATACTACCGATGCCTAAATGATGATGACTGACTTGTTCATCTTCAAGAATCACCCCATCGCCATCCTCCATGAGTTCCTGTCGAAAAGCAATCCCATCATTATCATCGCCTGTTCCTTCAGCATGTTCGTGATGATGAGGGCGATGAAGATGATGTCGGAGCGGTTGCCGGATACTAGGCCCTGAGCGGTTTGTACTCGTTCCGGGCATATTATCGTGTAAAGAAAAGAAAGAAAAGATAAAAGTAAACAAAAGTAATAAAGTAAAGCAAAGGAAAAGAAAGAAAGCCGGAAATCATCCGTCTTATC
>JAFHAR010001515.1:53280-67113 GCA_019677225.1 Absidia healeyae | reverse complement strand
AAAAAAAAAAAAAAAAAAAAAAAAAAAAGAGAGATAATAATAAAATAATAATAATAAAATACCCCAAAATATAAAACTAAAGGAAGGAGGGAAAGGGGGGAATCACAAAGAGGGGGAGGAGGAGGAAGAGGATGGTTTCTTTTTCGACGATGAGATGGCGGACGAATGCATGATCCAAGGATGATGGAAGGCTTGATCAGGTGTGATGCGACGTGCAGGGTCCCATTGTAAACATTGATGTAAAAAATCCACAAACAACGCAAACGTTCCATTGCCACTTAGATTATTGGTTGATGTTGATGTGATTTTCATTTTTTGTTGCAGAGCTTGTTCCAATGTTTTGGTGCGTGGGTATCGTTTCTTGCCCTTGCCATTGGCGACGATGCGAGGTTGACCCATGGCATCAAAAAATAACTTGCGCCGTGCACTTTTTTCAATCAACGCCATAGCCGGGACATCCATGATTTCCATAATACACGCCAACTGTTCTTGCTCATTTTCACCAGGAAATAAGGGATAGCCGCTATACAGTTCCGCCAGTATACACCCGACACTCCACATATCAATCGCCATTCCATAGTTCATGCCCAGAATCACCTCTGGAGACCGATAAAAACGACTTTGGATATAGGTATACACTATAAAAAGAATGTGAGAAGAAGAAGAAGAAGAAGAAGAGAGATGATGCTTGGTTACCTTTTTCGTTTTCTAAGCACGAGCTACCAAAATCAATCACCTTGATGGCGCTCTTGTTTGGCGATTTCAACAGGATGTTCTACAAGTCAAAATAAAATAAAGTTGTGTGTGTGGGAGAGGCGTCAGCTTCATGCATCTTCGAGTTTTTTTTGTTTTTTTCTTACCTCTGGTTTCAAATCACAGTGAATTAGTTTGTGTTTGTGCAATAAGGATAGTGATTGGAGAATTTGCACCGTAAACCTAACAAAAACAAAAGGATAAAAAGGGATGAGCCCACTACTACATTGATCCGCTCTTTTTTTAAGCCTACCTTTTGATCAGACCCATGCTGAATCCTTGGAAGTGGTTGCTTTTGATAAAATCATACAGATTGATACTGAGACACTCAAACACAAGACAAAGATGGTTTCTAAAAGAGAAATGGTCCTTCATGCGCACATTGTGATGTTCATCGTCCTCGTCCTACACCAAGAAAACAAAGGAGTTGGTTCAATAAAAAAAAAGTCGGTTCGCTTTGCTTCCCCCCCCTCTCCCCCTACCCTACTTGACCTACCCATTGCACCAATTGTTTCAAAATATTGATTTCCACCATAGCCTGCGAATGGAAGCGTTTCTTATTCCGAATCAATTTCACCGCCACAGTCGATCCTGATTGATGATCTAGACACTTGACCACTAGACCAAACGAGCCTTTCCCAAGAACACCCAGGACTTCATACCGATACGCCAAATGATCACGCAGCACAATATGGTAATCACCACGTTCGTCATCATATCCATCATTCCACTCCACTGGTTTCTTATTGTTTTGCTGTTGCTGTTGTTGTACTTGGTTCTTTTTGTGGCAATCCGGTTGACCCATAAAGTAAATCGCTGGATATTGTTGCATTTCAATCTTTTCAAAATCAGTTAAATAATGGCCACCCTTTTTCATGCCCTGTTGAGGACTCAGTGCTTGTCCGCCTTGGAATACAGTGGTTGAATCGTCCCCAAGAGCATTAAGAGTGCTGGTGCTACTACTACTGATGTTGTTCGTGGTGGTTGAATGACCGCCACCACGTATCACTATTTTTTCCTTCTTATTGTTGTTGTTGCTGCTGCAGCTAAGAGGCGTGCTGGTGGTGGTGGATTTCGTATGACCGCTGCTGCTGCTGCCATTGCTGCGCCATGAATTGCTTTCGTTCACCAAGGCTTGTAATCGTTCATGTAAGGTAGGTACGCGGTTGCGTCGAGGGTCACTGCTTTTCTCTATCAATAAAGAAAGAAAGAAAAAAAAAACGAAAGTGAGTCAATCAATAATCATCACAGACAAATCTCACTCTAGAATTTTACCTGTTGGTTTGACTGAAGCTGATACACCTAATCCTGTCCTTGTTGAGATCGTACTGATTTTCCTTGTGCGTGCATGCGAGCCTGTGGCGTCCAAAAGAGACACCGACGATTTATTGTTGTTGTGATAATGATCTCTCGATGGTTTGTTGCTGCTGTTGCTGTTGCTGGTGCTAGCGGTGACTTGACTGGTACTTGTACGCATGGTGACCGAAGAACGTTGTTTTCTCAAAATAGGGTCCATCGGGCGGTTCGTTTTGCTGGCATTATTAGCACTACCAATCATACCTGGAGGCGCTATATAAGAGGCAGATGAATGGTTGCTGCTGCTGTTGTTGTTGTTGGTTGAGTAAATCATGGTGGAAGCACCGACTTTGGTGGATGATGATGATGATGTTGCCACTTCTTCTTCTCCATGCTCGTTATTGTTGTCGTCAGCATCATCGTCTTCATCATCTTCATCAGTTGAGCTGTTGGCGTGCTGTGATTTGGATGATTTCAATAGTGGGATCCTCGTTGGCGTTTTGGCGGTGGAGCGCATATTGGCATTGTCTTGCTGTTGGATGGGTTCGACTTTGATGGGCGGTAAAGTCAATGACATGGTTGGTGGTGTCGCCAAACTTCCAGGAAGTGTCTATCCGAAAAAAAAAAGAGGAGTCAACCAATCAAACAAAAACACACAGAGTCAATATTTTAGTTTTACCTTGCCCCTTTTCCTTCCTGTGGGTTTATTGGATGATTTGGTGCTAGTTTTGTTGGAAGCAGATGGATGGTCACGAGTAGAACGCGGTGTAGCAAGAGCAGCAGTAGATGGCACCCGATGCCTTGTATTGGTTGGTTTGCCGGTGGAATGAGTTTGAGAAACAACGCGAGGTCGAAGATAATTGTTGATGGTGTCTGTTGATGAGTCCTCGGCAGTAACCTCTTGTTGTTGTTTTTGAAGTAAATGTGTGGCTGTGGTGGCGACCATACTCGTTTTTCTTGATCTGACAGGTGGTGATGCCAAGCTGGAAGGTTTGGTTAACATGGACACATGCCGTGTTCTTTGTTGTCGCGGTGTTGTGGTTGAATCCAAAGATTTCCTGATGGTATCCTGTGGTGGTAGTTGTGGAGTAGTAGTAGTAGTGGATTGCGTTCTTTGTCGCATGGGAGGCCCCGTCGATGTGGTTCTTATACTTGGTTTTGCCGCCGGCTTGACACCAATAGAAGAGCGGGGAGTGGAAGATAAATCTAATGTGGATGTGGATGGCTGTTGCTGCTGCTGCTGTTGCGCTAGAGTGGAGAGAGTACGTACCCGTCGACGACCGGAGGAGGAGGATGGCAATGATGATCTCTGTTGAGAGGATAATTTCAAAAGATGATGATCAGATGAAGTTGGTGAGGATGGTGAGGAGGCCGATGAGGAAGAGGAAGATGATGTGGAATCCAGTAATGCAGCCAATCCACTTGAAGAAGAAATAGACGAGACAAGACGAGATGATCCAGCAGTGAGTTTATTGGATGTGGTGGGGGTAGTGGTTGTGGTAGGTGATGGAGGGGAGGGAGAGTGCTGACTTTTCGTCCGATGTTGTGGCTGCCTGGGATTGGATTGCCGTTTTTTCTGTTGAGAAGAGGAAGTTGTTGTGCCTACAGGTGCTGGAGGCGAAGTCATCTGATACGACCGACGGAACGAGGATAGTGATGGTGATGTTGGTGACACTAGACTAAACTTTTTTTCCTTGTCGACTACTAGTGGATGATGATGAGAGGATAATGAGGCTGGCAGAATGCGGTGCAGGGATGATTTCTTGTCGTTGGTATTATTATTGCGTTCGGTGGTGCTGACACCAGGTAAAGGAGGGGATGAGGCATCAACGGTATGAGTATGTTCATTTAGAGTTCCATGAGAAGGAAGACTACAAGAAGAAGAGGAGGCAGTGGTGGTTGATATAGGAGAAGTGGTGGTATCATTGGTTTGTTGTTGTTGTGATCTTCTTTTGAGGCGATAATTGGCGAGTCGTTGAGCAGAAGCGGCAATCAGGCCTTCCAAATCCTCCAAACTAGCTTCACGTAAATCCATACAAGAAGAGTCTTCATCAGTAGTGTTGGTGATAATACTAGTATCGTTCATATCCATTTCCATACTTGAGCGTTGTGACGGTGAGGAAGTTGAGGATTTTTTTGTAGAGTCCATAGATTGACGATAACGAGATGATGAGGTGGTGGAAGTGGTGACCAGTTCAGCACGACGTCGACTCCAGTGCGTGGCTTCGGCAATATGTTGATCTAGATCTTGTAACTGCTTCATCCGTTCTGCTTGCGTTAACCTTTGTCGAGTAGTAGCATGAGGCGATCGCTGTTGTTGATGATGACGTTGATGTGAAGAAGACGCGGTGAGGGCAGCCGATGATGATGAAGAGGGTTTTGGAATTGGATCAAAATCGGCGTCGACATAACTGTTGTAAATAGAAGACTTGCTCATAGCCTATAAAAAGAAGAAGAAGAAAAGTCAATTTGTGAATATATAAATGTAATTATTGAGATGTTTCTTGTGGTTGACTTACATTTAGGTGACCAAGAAATTAAAAATAATATGGGTGAGCCGTTTTGTGGTGTTGTGTGGTGTTGTGTGGTGTGCAATGGGTTGTAATATTGGGTATTGTATTTTGTCCAGAAAGGAGAAGGGAAAAATTTGTCTATAGGGCAGATGAAAAGGGAGAGAGTCAGTTTTATTTATTTCATATGCTACCATTTATGTATCATTAAAAAGGAGAAAAACTTACCTACCAAAAAATCCACAGAGATATAAGAGAGAGGGATAGATAGAGATATATTACAGTGGCAATAGCATTGTCCGCCTATGGCCCTATTTTTTGCTTGACGATTTGTTGTTGCTTTTTGGTGTAAAGGAGGATGTCCTTTTACAAAAAGAAAAGAATGGATATTTGTTGTACAAGTAAAAAGAAAGAATGTGTTGTTTTGAGCCCAAATTCACAATAAAAGGAGAGAGAAAAGAAGAAGCGCGAAAAAAAAAACAATTCCCAGAGCAAACGCAGAATCATTGACGGAGTTTGAAAATCATCCGAGCTCTATTTTCTTTTTCAGTGATGACAGTGGAATGGCAAGGAGACAACGACAATCAATGAAATATGATGAATCGTTAAAAAGTAAGCTTTCATGTTTATTATACATGACAATAATGAGCATACCACTGTGCCACTCTTTTATGAAAAAAAAACAAACAAATTACGTACAGTATAAACAGTTGGGGCTGTCTACTAGCAGCATTTAAATCGTATTCAATCGGCGATCTGTCGTGTTTCTATGTATGACGATGGGACTCGGTAAGAAATAATTAAGGGGGTGTGGATGGGTTTTTTATTATCCTCACTCGGTCCTTTTTTATTTAGGAAGCATGACTTTTTTCTTTTTGAGACCCATCAAGGAGTAAAACACAAGTCCCATCATGAAACAGAAACCCATCTCGTTGGCACCACATTTCTAGCGTATTGTATGATACAAGAAAAAACGGAAGTTTTTTTTATCTTTCATATGAATAAGAATATGGTAGTATATAATGTTCAACTATAATGTACAGAATGTGCTCCTTTAAGTATGAACACATAAGAAGTAGCAGTGTATTGTACATAGTTTTATCTCCTGATCTTATGATTGATGATGACACTCGTATGAGAATCGGGAATCCTATTTGCAGCAATAAACAAAAAAAGACCATGGAGACAACCCATAATCATAAGCGTACTGTGAAAGTTCAAAAACTATATGCAGGTCAGTGGATTAGAGAAAACTTGGATTTATTTCCTTGTTTAGGTTGGGACCTGATCTTATAAACCAATCACATCAAATCATCAAATCATTATCATTTTTCTGGAAGGTGGGAAAAAAAATCTTTTTTCAATCCCCGCTTTATTTTTATTTTTATAGAACCCACTTTTTTTCTCTTTCCTTTTTTTTTCTCTTTTTCCTCATATTGTTACTTTTTTATTTATTTATATATATATATATTATACACTATTACTCTATTACTCCATGGAAACATTAACGGCGGAATTAATTGATCATATTACCTCGTTTTGCCATACGACACAAGATAAAGCTAGGCTGGGACGTGTGAATCGGCATTATTACTACGCCAGTCGTCGCCGGTTATTCAACAAGGTCACTATCACCAGTCCTCAACAATACAAATCTTTTATCCATCATTTGGAGGTGTTTCAACAAACCGATGTCTTACGATTTGTGCGTACGCTGGATCTTTCAAGTTATACGGTACGGGGCTCAGGATGGACGGAACATCAAGCAAAAACAACAGTAGTGGCGGCTGATTTGGCCCGTTGGATCTCGTTGTGTCGCTTTTTACAACAACTTGTCATTGGCGATGAACTGATGTATGTGTTTGTGGAACCTGATGTGATGCGGGCTATTTTCACTACGGATCATCCCTTTTTGCAAGTCATTGATTTCACAGGCTTCTGTGATCAAAAGGTGACGCAGGCCATGGCTGATCTTTTTCAACAACAACAACAACAACAACAACAATTCAGCAACAGGAAAAAGGACAACGACGGGCTGGTGTCTCCCTTGTTATTGCCTAGCTCTGTAGGTGATCTTGAAGAACAAAATGAACATGGCGATGGATTAGATATGCTGGACGTCCATGAATGGAAAATGCCTCCTCGATTAACTCAACTCTCATTCCATCTGTGCATGGCGCTCTCACCCAGTCTCTTCTTTGCCCCCTTTTTTGAACGTCTGGCAAGCAATGGCAACACCATCACGCGACTAGATTTGGCATACACACCCATCACCAACCAAGTATTTACTCATGTCCAACCATCCAGTCTGACTCATCTCAATCTGCAAGGATGCCGGGGGATTCACTGCTGTTCCGGGGAGAAAGAAACGAGTATGGCGCGTTTTTTACGGCAATGCACGAACCTGGTAGAACTGAATCTGAATATGCATTTCAATGGCGTAGCGATGGGCAATCAATTCTGTGGATCATGTTTGGCGGGATTTTTACGGCGGGATGTGGGTACCATGCGCCGACTCTTGGTCTTGGATATGGGCGGTCAGGCACATTTGACGGACGATCTCCTCAATGCGATCCCAACATCTACCTTATCAAGATTACATTATTTCTCGGTGGCATATTCGCAGGCGGTGACTCTAGATGGATCTATGGCTGGGCTCTTAGACAAGATGAATCAATTGGAATATTTGAATGTGACAAGAACGGGGATCAATACGTCACCTCGGTTATTATCTTTATTGTTAGCACATTGCAGCAATGCTCGTCAACTACAAGTGGTGGAAGTCGATGGTACCAAGATAGTGTCCCCCTCCAATCAACCTCCTTCAAATGGTGGTGGCAAGCAATTATGGTGTTTTAGTCAACAAGGTCGACGTGGTTACTATGCTCGTCCAGGTGTGGATCCAAGATTCAAGTACTCACAAAAGTTGTTGTTACTGGATGAACAACCTCAATCTCCTATGATGAAATATTGGAGTTTTTCTCACTGATGGCTCTCTCTCTCTCTCTCTCTCTCTCTCTCTCTCTCTCTATTCTTTGTTTTTATATCTCATTTTATTTATTTATTTATACCACTTATCTTCTTTTAATAATAAAATTTTATATTATACTTGTTTTTTTTTTTGATTGTTACTGTGTGTTGGGCTTAATATTGGTTTGTGTCACCATCACTGAAAATAAAGGTGGTTGGCTTTTTTTTTCATTTTTGTTATATTTGGACTCCTCTCTTTTCTCTCTCTTTTTCCTCTCCCTTCATTAATCTTCATCCTCCTCATCTAATCTCACCCTTTTATCTTGAAACTAAAAAAAACCTTTTGTCTCTTACTACTTCCTCATTCCCCCCTCCTTTATCTTACTCCTTTACCTATACACACACCTTTTTTATTTCTTTCTTCTTTATCTTTTTTTTTTTCGCGTCTTGCACTTGTTTTTTTATTGGCTACTAGTATACCTTTCTTTGTTATCATTCACATATATACACCCATTCTCTTTGGATACTTTTATACACAAATAACAACAACAACAACAACAACAACAACAACAATATAAATGAGGGAATACAAACTCGTAGTACTTGGATCTGGTGGTGTTGGCAAATCAGCTTTGGTAGGTAACAAAACATGATGGGATTTAATATTATTATTATTATTATTGTTGGTATATGAATGTTGTTGTCACTGATATAAGCACCTCTTTTTTTTTCTGCAGACCGTGCAATTCGTCCAGTCGATATTTGTGGAAAAGTACGACCCTACTATTGAAGATTCTTATCGAAAACAAGTCGAAGTGGATGGACAACAATGTATGCTTGAAATCTTGGATACAGCAGGTACCGAACAATTTACAGCTATGCGGGACCTGTATATGAAGAATGGACAAGGCTTTATCTTGGTGTTTTCTATCACAAGTATGGTGACACTGACGGATTTACATGAACTCAAGGAACAAATTTTGCGTGTGAAGGATACCGATCATGTAAGTTCAGGCAGGACAGGCAGTGATGCTAGTGGTGCTGGTGCTGGTGCTGTTGCAGTATAGAATAGAATGACTAACAAACCAAGCTTTTACTCTTTTTTTTGTAGGTACCTATGGTTCTTGTTGGCAACAAGTGTGACTTGGAAGAAGAACGTGCTGTGTCTCGAGAACAAGGGATGATGCTCTCACAAAAATGGGGTGGAAAACCATTCTATGAAACCTCGGCTCGATTCAAAATCAACGTAGATGAAGTCTTTTATGATGTGGTGCGACAAATCAACAAGCAAATGCCTACCAAGGACAAAACAAAGAAGAAATTCAAGTGCCTGATTCTGTGATCTGATTTGATTTGGTTTGGTTTGGTCTCTCTCTTCTCTTCTCTTTAGTTTCGTTTACTATAGTTTAGCTTATTCACTTATTATTATTATTATTATTATTATTATTATTCTTTTATTCCATTATACTCTACAAAAAAAAAATCCAAAAAACATCATATATACTCCTCTTGTGGCTCTTCTCACTCACTCTCTCCTTCCCCCTTTTTTTTACCCTTCTCCTTCAAGTATATTACTCAAATAGTTATCATATGTACTTTTTTTTTACTCACTTTTATCTTCTTAGTTTATATATATTATCCCCCCTCCTCCCCCCCCCTCCTCCCCCCTCCTCCTCTATAATTATGTACCTCTCCTATTCTCCTCTTCCTCTTCCTCTTCCCTTACTACACATTGATACACACACACACTATTTTTTATATATATCAATAAAGCTCAAATTCCAAAAAAAAAATAAAAAAAACCATTATATAGTCTTCTTTTATTTATAGTCTTCTGATTTACTTATATCATGCACTGAAAAAACAAAAAACAAAATTATGCAGTCTCATTTTATTTAGGTATTCTTCTTATTTGCCACCACTATTCAACAAATTGCCTAAATCAATATCTAAATCTGTGTTGAGATCATCTTGTAGGGTATCCATGGACTCGATGATTGTTTTGAAGACTCGTTCCAAGGGATCGGGCAAACGGATAGCTCCATTATGGCGTAATCCATTCACCAAACGGACCAAAGATTCAACCATGTTACGCAGTTCTTGTTTTCCCTTAGCATCAGGTACAATTTGAGGCTCACCAGCAGCCGGGGTCTTTTTATCGTCGTCAGAGTCTTCAGGTTCACCGTCTTTAGGAACATTGGCAACAGTGGCAGCGGCGGGTGCCTGTGCGATGGCTCTTTTGACTCGACGCATCCCAGTATCTGGCATCATCACGCCATTACCTCGGAAAGGTGCTCCTGGCATGGCCATGGTCATACCTATGCATGCACACACCAAGGCTAATAATAACAAATATATTTTAGACAGCATTTTTCTCTGGATATTATTAATAATAAAAGATTAAAACAAAGAAAAGAAAGTGAGTGAGTATTTATAATAGACAGAAAAAACAAAAACAAGGAGGGAGTCAATACAAAATGTCTGACAAAGGAGTAAGTAATATAATAATAATAAAAAAGAGTTATCCAAGGAGTAGAAAAAATCATCAATATCGAGTGGAAATTGGAAATCACGCATTCTCGTACTAAACATGGATACTATGGCATTGACGGAGCAATACAATGATAAACCTTGCTCCCTCGAAACCATATAATACCTTTTGATTTTAATCATATATTGCTATCATCGTTTCGCTTGAATCCATACACTTTTGCACTATATTTCCCGACCACCACGTGTTTTCCCTATCCACCGCCTTTCCTCTTTGACACCAACACACTATACGCAATCCAATCAATACACATAGACAATGTCAATCAATACAGTCAATACACAATAAACAATGTCAGTCAATACACAACGCACACAAGACACAAACACACACACAAACACATAGATATATATAAAAACAAATTTTTATTGGAGTAAATAACTAACTAATAAAAAGGGGGAAAAAAGTATCTAATCCAAAGATAAAAAAAGGTTGCTGGGTTGGTGGTGTAAGTGAGTGTGTAATATATAAATAATAAAATAATAATATCAAATCTAAGCAGTGGTGTAGCACTTCATGGGGAAGTAGGAGCCTAACAAAAAAAACCCCCATCAGTATTGATAATCATATATAAAAAAGGCACACAATATATATATATGTATATAAAACTTACCATCATCAGGGAGAATAAAGTCTTCAGATTCCTTCCAGATAACACGACGACCCCAGTTGGGAGTAGGAGCGGCCTTACCATCGGCACTGTAAAGGAACTTTTGGTTGAGAACTTGAGTCAAAGGTTTGGCTTCTTGGATATGTTGCACGGCAGTTTCACCTTCGGGACTAGATAAAAAAAAAAGAGGTATGTAATCAGTAAATAGAGAGACAGAGAAACGTAAGAGGGGCGGAGGGTACTTACAGAGCTTCGGGTGCCTTGGCACCTTCAAGAAGACCAGCCACGTTTTGTTGAGTGTACACGGCAAGACGAGGATAATTGCGACGAGCATCACGTTGGAAGTAGTAGTTGTTGCTCACATTAGACGCAGCAGACTTGGGATACACGTACTTTTCAGGTCGAGACCTAAATGGTAATGAATAACGAAGAATGAGTCGAGTGTGCGTGATGTTCATGAAGGTGGTTAAATGATGGCATTGATTTGTCCTTACCCGGGAGCAGGAGTACGGAAACTACCGACAGGAGGCACACCATTGCTAGACAAGGGGTTCTAAAAATAAAAAGCAAAGAAGGGGAGGGAAGTGTTCAATTATATTTATTTCTGTCAATTTGTAAATGTTCTTTTTCCTTACCACAGAGAAGTATTTCTTCACCCAAGACCAAGTCTTTGAATTCCACGACATGACTATCAATAAATAATAATAATAATAATAATAATAATAGAAGGTCAATCATTGTGTATTTGTTTGTGTTGATGAAGGAGTGGTGAATTTACCTATAATATGTATTTATTGATAATGTAAGGTAGTAGAGAGAAAAAATAAAATTGAGATGATTGAATTTTTTTTTGTTTTGGCCGCCAGACTGAAAAAAAATGATGTCACGTCGTCGCTGGCACCAGCGGCGGACATTGAATATTCTCCCTCACTCAAATTTTCTAAATATGACCGTTAACCAAATGTAATACATATATCCTCTTACCATCATGTTCGTCGAATAACCGTTTTTCATTTGGTAAAAAGTCTCATATATGTAAGACGAGAATCAAACATCACATACCTAGTCTAAAGCTGGGCCGTTAACGAGCAAAACTGGGTTTTGACCCTTCCTCCCCGGCTTTCTAGGGCGAGAAGACTGAGTTTGTGGGGAGGGGAAAGAATTAAGTGCCTCGAACAGGAACATCTCTGGGAGCTACCGTTAAAACAAAGGGCTTTGTCTACGATAGTGACCTTCAACCGTAAGTGTGTTGACGACATTGCAGAGTCCATTTTTCATATTGTTTACTAGTACAAGCGGGCCCATTCGGCTCAAATAGGATGTAGGGGTGTCCAGAGCCTTTCAATATCATTTATGTTGGTTTGTGGAAAATAGAAAAGTTATTTTTTAGATACATAAAAAATGCCGAGTCAATAAAGTCAAGTAATCAACGAGATTTCTGATATGGTTTTATTTGCGCTGACCATCCCGTTATTTATAAGCTTTGTTTGTTTTTACGCCCCTTTTCATATAGGGTCGTGATGAATATATTCTACGCTTTAGGATACGATATGCCTGTGAGGATATTTTCAAATTCCGACCGTGGCATAATTCAAACTCCGATTTCAACGGGAGAGTAAGTATTTCGAAATCCGACCTTTCTCGAGGCGAGTAAACTTTACACTCCGCCAATGGAAGTATTTAAAATCCGCTCGTGTGGCCTAGTGATGTGTCCAGAGGTCTTCTATAGCATTTACTATGATTTTGGGGCAAAAAACAAAACTTGTTTTTTGAATTTCACAGCCAAAAAATAAAATTTTAGCTGGAGAATTTAGCCCTGAAATTCTAGACAAAGGGGGTACCTTCATGATTTTTTCGATTTTTTGAAATTTTGAAAACGAGGCTATAACTCACAGTATATTGACGCCACCGACTTGGGTGACTAATATAAAGTATGTAATAGACCTGGGGGCTTGTTTAAAATATTCTATCTTGGCTAGATAAGGCGACATCTGGGGTGCTAAAGGCGAAAAACATGAAAAATGGGGCCATAGGTCGCTTTCGTAGCTGACGTTGCGCACTGTCTTGAACCAATAACACCCGATGACTGCCGATTCTATCTTAGTATTTCATATAAAGTGACCTTCAACTGTGAATGTGTTGACGACGCTCTAGAGACCATTTTAAGAGGGCGGGTTTACTAAGAAATGTGAGGTCATTGGACTTGGAAATGACGTACAGTACAGTAGAAGGTGCTTGGAGGTTGTCTATAGCATTCACTACAATGGTTCTGGCACCACAAAGCAAAATATTTGATAATGCTAGCATAGTCATGTTGGCTCTTTGGAATACTTCTAATAAATAATATAACGTACAAGAATAAAATGCAATACAAAAGACGATATTTTTATTAAATTACTCATTTTATCGTAAGCCAAGCAAGCATTAAGCGAAGTCTTTCACATAAAAAAAAAGTTTGTTGATTTTGCATTGCACAATAAGCCGAGAAGGAATAAAGATATACACAATACACATACACATGCACACACACACGCAGATATAAACATAATAAGGTTGATAGTCTGGCATTGATTCTACCACATCACATCACAGCCTATCCCTGATACCATTCATCATCCATAGTCAGTCCTCCTCTACTTTCAACCACCGCATCATGACCCTGATCGCACCTGCCCCACCGTACCCAACACTTCTCCAACAAATTATAAATGATAGCGAAGAATATTTTGTATTTATTGATGTCAAAAAATATAAAATAAATATGAAACAAAAAATAGAGAGAGAGACTAAATAAAACTTGACTAAAACTATAATATGACTATATACTACAAACAATTCACATCTCTTGTTCAAATCACGCTTTCCGGTTTTTTCTTGTGCCAATAATCCGAGGAACAGAGCCAGCCGCTGTCGCTGAAGATCCACGAGTACTACCGCCACCACCGCTGCTAGAGGTTAATCGTTCACTGACATCATCGATCCCAGAGGAGGAGGTACCACCACCACGTCCGCCTGATTTTGTGTAATGGTTGGTGCTGGTAGTGTTGCTGTTGGAGTCTTCCCGCACCATACTATTTTGTCCACTGGATCCATTGCTTCCAATACTTCCGTTGCCTATAACAATATCATGTCCAAGTAAGATC
>JAFHAR010001512.1:17355-27622 GCA_019677225.1 Absidia healeyae | reverse complement strand
TTTTTTTTTTTTTTTTTTTTTTTTGTAATCTTCGCACTTAGAATACCCTGCCGCCAACATTGAACTTGCACAATTTTACGGACAAGGACGAATTCAACTTGAACTATGTACCTCTGGAGGCTCAAACAGGAAAGGTGATCAACGCTGCTTTGACGAATAGTTTTGGCTTCGGAGGGACAAATGCGACATTGTGTTTTTCCAAAGTCGAGTAGTTTTATAGTTTTATTGTCTTTTATCATTGTCAATTGTAAATAAATCAACATTATTTATCTCTTTTTTTATACATGCATGGTTGTTTGTGTCATGATGGTGATGAAATTGTGTGTACGTGCGTTTGTGTGTGTGTCTGTGGGTGTCTATATCTGTATTGATGTCTATGAGTGTGTGTGTCTGTGTTTGTCTGTATTTGTATGGATGTATATATGTGCTGGTGCGGGTGTGGGTGTCTATGTGTATCTGTATCTGTATTGATGTATATGAGTGTGTGTGTCTGTGCCTGTATATATGAATATGTGTGTGTATGACATTGAAAAAGGAAACCCTATATATTGCCTCATCGACATCAGAAGAGGTCATGTGATTTTCTGCTTTTAGTGCCGTAAAAAAACGATCTACCAAAGTCTTTCCTTTTGATCCGGTCATGGTGATCCCCTTCCCCTTTGAGCTGCATCACCCGTCCCAACCATAATATAAAAAAAGCATCATTATTCCTCTACATAAAACCCCTTTGACGATCTTCATACCTTCCAATGACCCCACCGATAAACACTCCGCGACACAAAAAAAAAAAAGTCGGGACAATAATACAAATAAATGGTCTGATTAGTTTTATTGGCATAATCATAAATTGTATAAATATATAAATAAATAAAATAAAAAAGGATGAAGGGGATAAAATAAATACTGTAAAATATGAAAATGGGTAAAAAAGGATGGATGAGAAAATCATATGGAAAATAGAGTGTAAACGAAGGAGTCAATATGTAAGGGGGGGAGGGAAATAATCTAAGTCTAAATTACTGGCCTGTATTCAGGAAACCTTGTGAATTCGGTGCCCGTTGGTATTGTAAAACAAAGTTCAACTAAAAAGATAAACATAAAAATAAAATAAAGTCAGTCAATGATATCCCTTCTAAACCACTACTATCGAATACTTACAATAAGAGCTCCCAACAGGAGAATACAGAGACCAATGGGACCTATATATAAAAAAAAGGAATATATATGAGTATCTATGTTACATTTCACTTGGAATAGAGTCTATTTTTTTCCATCCTTACCATAAAGATCATCATAACGTTCAGTAGGTCTATTTATGATACGGTGAGCACGCCATCTGTAACGGAAGAAGGCATAAAGAGAAAATCCAAAAGCAATACCAAAAAAGACGGCACCAGAGATCCTTGTCGTCTTATCACCAAAATTCAGTAAAGTCAAGGCCGTTGTGAGGAGGAGAGCAGCAAAGTATAACCAATGGATGAAGGTACGTTCGTTGGCAAAAAAGATTTTAGGTTCAATACGATCGCCTTTGTTTTTCTTCTTCTTTCCACCACCTTCACCCTTGTTGCCTTTCTTGCCCTTTTTTGAGTAAGGAATTCCACCACTTTCGTCAATCACAATCACATCCATATCGCCCCGTTGTTCACGGTTGTTGTTGTTATTGTTGTTATTCAGGGCATCACGGCTGTTCTGGTTGCTGTTTTGCATCACTGCTGATGATTGCGGTGATTTTTTCATGAGAAGTTCTGTCGATGATCCATCCACATAATCATACATTCCTAACCGTTGACGAGCTGCTGTGTAGTGTTGTTGATACTGTTGTGAATTTTCGCTTGATGGGTTTGAGTTTTGTCGCCAGATAGGATCTCCAAATGGATCAGTGGATTGGTTTCTACTACCAGCAGCAGGAGAAATAGATGGTGTGATGACTGTTGCTGAGTATTCACCGTTGTTATTGCTAGTGTAGTTCGAACCGCCTGTTGGAAGGGGTGGTGTTGGTATCGTCGTGATGTTGTTGTTATTACTTCGCATTGATGCAGCCCGTTTCACCTTGGCAGCTTGGCTTGCTTTTCTTGTCAATGTAGCCCGTTTTTCAAGTTGAGATTCCAGGTAGCCCATTCGGTAACGACCATCAATCAAAGGTTTCAAGCTCCTGGACCTCGAAAGACCAGTAAAGTTGCCTGTCGCCTCTTTCGCGTTACGAATGTCCAATTGTTGCAAATCGCCAAGCCACCAGGGAAGAAGAGGTAATTGAGGAGACCAGAAATGAGCAGCGCCTTGCAAGTATTTGGAGAATCTTGGCACTTCATACACCAGTTTAGAATCCAACAAACGAGTCAGCCATTCAGGAGGTTCTTGACCAAGATGAGTTTGTAGTTTTGTCTCCAGTACTGCATATGGAAAGCGATAGACCTCAGCATCAGGTAAGTAGTTGAAAGGATAATCCACTCCCACATCTTGTCGTCGCCAGTTGTTGTTTTTGCGTCTATCCTTGCCATCTTCGCGAATAAAGGTCAAGTCAGTATCCAAAGAGAGACGGAGCCGTTGATCCCCTGGGACTTGGAAAGCAGTACGATTGTAGAATACCCGCATCACCGGATGAAGCTGTTTCTCTGCCACGGATTGTTGCACACCTGATGCGATAAAGTGATTTGCATCCACCACCTCTTGAGCCATACCTTGCTTTGCCTTCATATCGTGAGCCACCTGGTCCGCCGTATAATGTCCGTCCAAAAAATCATTCACCTGGGGTTCATCCAAACGGAATCGATCTTTGACCGAAGCACCGTCCAACCAAGAAGCATGATGCGTCTTGCGTTCAATAAAGATACTTTTTGATGCCATGGGACCATACCACCGTAACCGAATAGCTTCTGCACCTTCATCACGTTGCAAACGACCACCATAGAGATCAAAGTCGTCGTTGTCAAAATACACACTGGATATGGCGCTGTCTTCCGCTTCGATTGGTTTGTTGGGGTTGAAGACCAAGACAGGAAGGTGGAAAAGGAGGATGGCTTTGAGTTCAGTAACGTTGTCAGGGTGGACCCAGTACTTAGCAGTAGCACGTTCAAAGGCATTTTGGTCCAACCCAGCAGCAGCATTACCTGTTCTTGACTCACCATGCAGACGACAAAGATCATGGAGTGCTGATATTTTCACCAAAGCCACATCAAACCGTTGACGATCTAAAGACTTGTTTCGGACGATATCTACCAAAAGAGATTGTCGATTCAACTGAGTATACTTGTCATGTTTTTTGATGAGTTTCTGAATCCCCAAATAGTTGTATCGTGTGAATTTGGCCAAATCGTTGAGGTCCGTCAGAATATCCGTCAATGAGTCATCCATAGATTCGTATAAGGAATGCTGAGTACTGAGCGTAAGGCTGGGTCGTTGCTGAATAAGAATACGGTCACAGTAAGCAATGCGTGAGTCGATTTCCCGTTGTTTGCGAGTGATGAAGAGATCCACCTTGTCAGCCTCCAAACGTAACGTTGCTTCAAAGTCTTTTTCATCTTGATCAGTCCAGCCATTGGAGAGTTGTCGGTTCTTCATATCTTTTTTTATCACATCGTAAGCAATATATTCAAACCGCCAAGGCTCGTAGATGTTTTCTTGTAATTCTTGACCAAATTTCATAATAACGAGTCAAAGAAGGAAGAGTCGTTTAATAAAGAGGAGCTGGTAAGAGGATAGTATATAAAAAAAGAAAGGTAAAGAAAAAGAATAAAAATCAAAACAATAAATAAAAAAGAAAAAGAAAAAGGAGAGGGAAAAAAAAGTGAGAAAAAAAAAAATTGAGATCGGATTTGGAACAGTCAAAAACTTGAATGTAGCACGGAATTTAAAAAAAATCAGAGCATTAAGCACATCGCACGAAGTTTTTTTTTTTATCCGTTGAGAGATGGCTGAATCTTGCCCGAAACATTCTTTCTATACTCAGTTAAAAAATTGGCCAAATCAAAAAATTTTACCAACTAAGGAAGATATTACAAATCTTTTAAAGGACTCGGAAAACGGACCGAAAAAATCAAAAATGGATTTCTTATCATATCATGCAGTAATATGTGTATCATTGTTTTCTTTCTTTATCGTATAATTCATAAGCTCAAAAAGTATATATATTTTTTAGTTGATTAAAAGGGAGGGGAAATAAGAAATGCAGTGGCTAATTAATTTGTAAGACATGCCTTTTTTTTGCATTGCATCCCAGCTAAATTCCCCGCTGTTTCTGTCGGGAAAACAATGATCGCCGGCGAGCTTCTGCCCAAGTAAACAATAACTCTCAAGATACCTTGGGGGTTAGTGCACCACTACCGACCAGTCACTCTCATCTTGATTGCTATCTTTATTACAATTTGGGATGCAGGCTAATTTCTGAGCTTTGATGAAAGATTATTTTTTGCCACCCAAGGTATGAGCGGTGATTTAATTACTCCTCATTGTTTATGTTTTGCATTTTATACCATATTGAGCCAAGTAATCATATTACAGTAACCACACTGCTCAAATGTCTTTTTGAAAAAATCTCCAGTCCATAAGCTATTATTATGTATAAATACAAAAGAGATGTAGCATACATTTTTTATCATTGCTGATGAGGTGACACTAATATGATGGATTTCTCGGCTCAACACCCGGCGCAAGCACCCCCAGATAAGGGAGATCTGGCACTACCTCGCGTGAGCGGGACTTTTTATTCGTCATTGGCATGAAAGCATGCATATTTTTTTGTAAAGACATTGAAAAGTCACATATGGGAAATCCCGTGTTCAATAGTTAATCATAATCATCAGTATTGTAATGTCGCTGATGTTGGATGTACAAAACATGGTCAAATAGAATGTAGAACAGTTTTCCTATCGAGTTCGTCACTGTCCACAGCCACCTAATTCAAAGTGAGGCCTCAGCGTGTCATTTGAATCATTTTAAAATTCCGCTGAACGTTAAATTGGTTTTACATTCCGCTACCTGTGCGTGCGCAGAGCATTCCCCTTTTTTCAGGCAGACCGGTGAATGATTTTTTCGGTACTATCACAAAACTCCAAATCGGGAAATTTTACGAAACTGCCCTGAGTGTAAAGCGGGAATGGATATGCCTTATTATAATGATCTTGGCTGTGATTTTTTTTCGATCAAACTTATACGAGACCTTATAAAAGTGTCTTAAATACATTGTGGTTTATTTTTGGGCCGAAAAAGTCGGATCAACTGTCTACTTTTTCCAAAAGGTGTCGGGAAAGTTTTTATTTTTCGTTTCTTGCTCATCAAGCACGCATTTTGCGGTTTAGCCAATAAAATTCCCCTCAGTTTACATTTGGAATTTTCCATAAGAGCCTGTGTCAATAGCCACATAGCTAATCTTCCTCAAAATCTCGACCATGTGTATTGAAATATCTGTATTAACGAAAGGACGGAGAAAAAAAAGTCAAGATCAAAAAGTTAAACGTTTGTAAACACCGCCCGAAAATCAAAATGGTCCCTGACAGTGGTTGAAAACCAATTTATTGATGAATAACATGATACCTTGCTAGTATTGAAAAATAATAATAATAGTAATAGTAGAAACAATAAAAACACACTATTTGATGCTGCTTGCCATATAAAAGCTACAGAGAGCACACACACTGATGGTACATATCAGTCAGCAAGGCTCTGTGCATATAATATTAAAACGCCGACATTGAACCTTTAAAAATTCCGGGAAAAAACATTTTTCTATATTTTTCTTCTTGTTCTTTTTTCTTCTTAATTGGCCTTCCTTTATTATTTATTTTCATTTTCTCGTTACCATTGTACCTGATCTTTCAGCTGAAGTCATACCCATTCCCTTTATTGTTGCCCTCCTTTGAAAGTCAAAAACAGCAAAATGGCGCATTCAAATGATGAAACGACACCACTTTTGGGAAGCCACCACAACTCTCAAGATACGAACAGTATAAATAGTCATATCACTATTTTAACGAATGATAGTCAATCGACTGTCAACAGCCATCCTACAACCAATGACAACAACAACAACAAAACTACTGATGAGGACAATGATATTGTAACCAAACGATTGAATGGTGTCAGTCTGTACACTATTTTATTTGGGTAAGTAACAGAAAAAAAACAAAAAAATTAATTTGGTTACACAATGAATGTCGGTTGATCAAAATAGTGAATGTTTAACTTTTCTTTTCTTCTTTTCTCCTTGCTCTCGGGACAAAATAGACTTTGGGTGGGTGTTTCCCTTGCTGCTCTTGATTCCTCCATTGTTGCCACTATCTATGCCCAAATTGGTACTGAATTCAAACGGTAAGTAATAAAGAACAAACTCAAATATACTTTTATCATCTCAGCATTTATTTTTCCTTATGTTTATCGTAGGTCAAATGAAATCATATGGATTGCTACCAGCTATATGCTGAGTTACACTGCTCTTCAGCCTTTGTATGGCCGTATTTCCGACGTCTTTGTAAGTAGAAATTCACTGGTTAAACCCCTCCCCCCATGGTAACTAATATCAAGTTATTTCTTTTCGGATGTAGGGACGAAAAAGTGCTTTGATATTTGCTACCTCATTCTTCTTCATTGGCTCCTTAATGTGTGGCGCTGCTACTGGTCTTTGGACTTTGGTTGTTGCTCGCGCCATTGCAGGTATTGGTGGAGGTGGAATTAACACTTTGACAACGGTGATGGTCAGTGATCTTGTCCCTTTACGTCAACGTGGTACTTATCAGGGCTATTCGAACATTGCTTATGGTGTTGGTAGTGTTGTTGGTGCACCTGTTGGAGGTAAGTGAAGCCACCCACTCCTCTGTGCCTCTTCATTTATATGTATTGTACCAAATCTAATCCTTGTTTATATTATATTTTGTTATTTAGGTTTCTTGACTGATACTGTCGGGTGGCGCTTCTGTTTTTACATCAACTTACCTTTGCTTTTGATCACGGTCTATGTCTCGACTTGCCTTTTGACAAACTATAACCTTGAAGAAGAAGAAGAAGGCTCCGATTTATGGCAACGACTCAAGAAGATCGATTATGCTGGAGCATTCACTGTGGTGATGGCAGTGGTGGCATTCTTGTTGGCAACTTCACTCGGTGGCAATTTACGCCCTTGGTCGGATCCTCTTGTCGTTGGCTGTTTGGTGACTTCTGGTGTCTTAGCAATCCTCTTCTGCGTCGTCGAAGCAAAATGGGCTGAAAACCCATTGATGCCATGGTCCATTATTTCCAGTAGAACCCCTCTTGCCTGTGCCTCTGCTAACTTTTGGACTGTGATGTGCTCTACCAGTGTGATTTATATCGCCCCTCTTTATTTCCAAGGCTTGCTTGGCTACACTCCCACTCACGCCGGACTCTTCTATTTGCCAAAGGTGATTTCTGTCTCGTTAGGATCAGTGTTATCAGGTGTCTACATGTCGCGTACTGGTGAATATTTGAATTTAGTTTTGGTTGGCTCTTTGATTTCTTTCTTCTCCATGATTGGCTTTTGTCTGTGGAATCCTTCTACGTCCATGGTATATATATTATCGTGTTTGTTTGCCGATGGCCTTTCCTTTGGTGTGATGATCACTACCACTTTGATTGCCATGTTGTCTTGTGTTGGATCAAAAGGTATGATATAAAAAGAAGAAAAAAATGCGTATCATTGTGATGGTTGACAGTGCTTTTTATTATAGATATGGCCACTATCACATCCATGTCCTACTTATTTAGATCAGCTGGAGGCGTCATTGGTATTTCAAGCACATCTGCCATCTTCCAAGCCGTGGTTAAAAGCATTCTTACGCAAAAAATCACTGGACCTGATGCTGAAAAGGTAAAAAATACAAGAGCAGGATTGATGCAAAAAGTGATTGCCTTTTTATTTTTATTTTTTTACTTACATGTTTTTTTTTATATATAGTATATCGAAATTGCACGAAAATCAATGACTGAAGTTCGGTCGCTACTCCCACCCGATGTTTTGGAAATTGTGTTGGATTCTTACCAGACCGCTATCCGATACTCATTTGCTGCTTGTGCGGTCCTGGCCTTCCTTGCTGTATTCTCAACCTTCTTCATTCAAAGATACGAACTACAAACCAAGGTTAGCAAGTGAGTGTATATCCCTTTTATTAGAATATGTAGATTATTTAGTGTTAGATTTAGCATTATTGTATTAGTTTATATTATATTATCACCCTCCCCCTTTTTTATCATTCTCAAATAAAAATCATTTTTTTTGGTCTTATCGGGGTTTGAATTTTGCCAAGGCTTAATGGCTTCGCGCTCTGGTGAACCATTACACTTTTTTTTTGTCCCAATTTTACCTTCATTTATCTATTCAAAATAATGAACGCATCCAAAACTCTTGTCGTTGATAACGGTACCGGTGTAAGTATTTTGATATTTTAAATATAGTAGTGACTTCATCAAATGGGGTGAGTGACGAGTGGTGGAGGTGAATGGGGTTTAGTAAGGTAGGGTGTCTGGCGAGATGAACATTATTTTACTCACTTGGCTTTTGCTTTTTCTTATTCTTAGTTTGTCAAATGTGGCTATGCAGGCTCCAACTTCCCCGAACATGTATTCCCTAGTGTGGTGGGTCGACCTATTTTACGAGCCGAAGAACGTGTTGGCGATGTAGAAGTGAAAGATATCATGATTGGTGATGATGCAGCAGCGCTTCGCAATATCCTTCAAATGTCATATCCAATGGAAAACGGTATTATTCGCAACTGGGAAGATATGCGTCATTTGTGGAATTATACATTTGATGAACAACTCAAGGTGGACCCTCGTGATTCTAAAATCCTGTTGACCGAAGCACCCATGAATCCTCGCTCCAATCGTGAACAAATGGCCGAAATCATGTTTGAAGAGTATGGCTTTCAGGGTATTTATGTGGCTATCCAAGCTGTACTGACTCTTTTTGCTCAAGGTAGGAAAAATGCTAGAATGGGAGTGGGAGGGGTGTTGAAACTTCTTGATATACTCACCTTTTACATGATATTGTCTTATAAAATAGGTCTCATGTCAGGCGTGGTGGTGGACTCTGGGGACGGGGTGACTCACATTGTACCTGTTTACCAAGGCTATGCACCTGCTAATCTGACCCGTCGACTGGATGTTGCTGGTCGTCATGTTACAAAATACCTAATCAAACTTTTACTCCTACGTGGTTATGCCTTCAATCGCACTGCTGATTTTGAAACTGTCCGTCAAATCAAAGAAGAATTCTGTTATGTCAGGTAAAAAACACACAACTGAAAATGATAAACAGTATATTGGGGGGAGGAATATTTTATTCAGGAAATGGGCTCTGTATTTTACTGACTGTCATTTTGCGAACAAAAATAGCTACGACCTTGAAATGGATCAAAAGCTGGGGAACGAAACAACAACATTGGTGGAGTCCTACGAATTACCTGATGGTCGTGTTATCAAGGTTGGATCGGAAAGATTTGAAGCCCCTGAATGTTTATTCCAGCCCCACCTGGTGGATGTAGAAGCTCCTGGCATGGCAGGTAAAACATCAGGCTTGCAAATATGATTGTGTGTGTGTGTGTGTGTGTGTGTGTGTGTGTGTGTGTGTTTCTAAAAATGAAGGACTAAAAATCTGGTTTTATTATCGTCACTAACAACGCTTTTTTTTTATATTTTGTTATTGTAGAAATGCTATTCAACACTATCCAATCGGCTGATATCGATATTCGCTCGGATCTATACAAGCACATCGTATTGTCAGGTGGATCCACCATGTATCCTGGTCTTCCCAGTCGCTTGGAGAAAGAAGTTAAACAATTATACCTCACCAACGTCTTAAATGGAGACGCTAGCCGACTGAACGTAAGTGATCTGCTATTGTATCAAAAGATTTGGAGGGGGTGATACCACCTACTGATTGACTCTCTTTTGATTTTCTCTTTTTTTTTTTTATAGAAATTCAAGGTTCGCATTGAAGATCCTCCAAGACGCAAGCATATGTAAGTTGAACAGAACAATACAAAGCTGAACCACCTGATACTTACTTTTTTTTTGTAGGGTCTACCTCGGTGGAGCTGTTTTGGCTGACATTATGAAGGACAAGGACTCTTGGTGGGTTACTCGACAAGAATGGGAAGAAATGGGTCCTCGTGCTTTGGATAAGATGGGTGTCCTCGGTTCTACTGCTTAGTGATGGATAGACTTTAGTTTTATTTAGTATTGTTATTATTATTATTATATCATGTGAATAAAGAATTGAAATTGATTGACTCCAATTTTTACCACTTACCACTTACGACTATGA
>JAFHAR010001505.1:19389-31358 GCA_019677225.1 Absidia healeyae | reverse complement strand
TTTTTTTTTCCTGCCCCCCCCCCTCCTACCAATTCTATTCTAAAACATCCATAAATGCTATCACAACAGTCATCAAGTCGTCCACATGGAGCCAAGCCGCCACCATCAACCAGGGATAGGGAAGAAGGTTCCAGTTTGTCGCACTCTACCACCATGTCACCTATGATCCCACTGCATGACCTCTGTGTCCATTTCCAAGATCTTCCGTCGTTTGTGCACCATCCAGATTTTGATCATTTTGCCTATTGTTGGATGGAGTTCCAGTACCATATGGCTATGAGTCAGCACGTAGCGTGTCGTCCCCGGGTCAAAGCGTGGCTTGTCTCCATGTCAGTCCATCTCTTGAGTTTGGTCGCAAAATATCCACCGTCATCGCCTGGTGCCAGCAAAGAAGAGAACCATGAAGCGTCAACATTCCACATCAGATCAGCATATCAGCGCTTGGTCCATCACTTTGGCGTGTTGCATAAACTATTGGATATGGTCGATATTGGAAACACGGTTGCAAATCAATCCCCGCAGGAGGTCGTGTTACCTATCTACAATTCGTTGCTCGAATACAGGTTGAATCAGCAACTACATCATTATCATCAGCAGCACCCATCGTCCCCAACCCCAACCCCACCCTCACAAACACCTCTACATGACTCTTTTTCTCTTACCTCTTCGTCATCGTCATCCTCTTCTACTTCCTCTGGTACGTCCACGCCCACTATCCAATTGTCGTTACTATCGTTGTCATCACCTGAGTCTACTGCTGCTGCTGCCACCGTCACCACCACGTCATCGTTTCGATCCCTTTCCTGCATGGAACTTATACCGTACTTGAATGAGAGTTATGCTCCGTCACCTCATATCCATCCCATGTCGTTGGCCTTACCTTCATCAAGTCCCTTTGTCCATAAGCCGTTGGCTGTGCCAAAATTCCGGTCATTTTCAAGTTCAACCCCCGCCACCCCTAGTGCCTCTGATCAGCCGCCACCCGCCACGGTTTGGTCATCCTGCCCGGTCAGTCCTTCGCACCCTCGCCACAACCGCATACCATTGCCCGATCCGCTTTCTTCTTCATTGTCGTTGTCGTTGTCGTTATCATCATCGTCGTCGTTGGTGTCAAGAGGTATCAACCAAGAAATGGATGATGACGAGCCTATCACGCCCTTGCCTTTGGACTACCATCATTATCATTCACCGCGTCCAACGATCCCCAATTGGACTATTAAGGAAGAATCCACCCAAGAAGACAGGCTATCAAGTGAATACCGTGACGATGATGACGATAATGATCATGACTACAGCCCACCTTCATCCGTATCGACGACGACAACGAACACCACCACCACCACCACCACCACCGGCAAGAAGGACGCCCCCAGTAATGATAAAAGACCTAAATCAGCAGTAGCCAAACGCATTAGACGACGCACATTTCGATCCAAAGAAAGACACACCATGTCACTCATTGCTTCAGCGCCCATCACCACCAAAAACACCGTCAAGATCCGCCGCTGTAATCGTACTGCCACATCGTATGACCAAGATACCACGCATTACTTGAAATCCATGTTCTTCAATATCTACAGTAAAAGGGATAAATTGACCAAAGAACAACGCCGGCAAGTGGTGGAGCGTACTGGCCTGAAACCACGTAATGTCACCTACTGGTTCTCCAACCACAAGCGCCGATTCCAATCAGACCTGGACGTGTTTCGTAAATTGATTGCCAAAAGCGAAGGCCGTGTCCAAACCTATGATGATTATGTGACGTGGCGTCGTGAGCAAGGATTACCAGAAGATATGGGTGGCGTTAATGACATGTAGTAATATATACAAAAAAAAAAACATTATCGTCAAGAATAAAAATAAAAATAAAAAAACCACCATCAAATTTATTTTTCAGGCGCAAGCGGGAATTGAAATTCACCACACACCACCACCAAAAAAAAGGTCCAAAAGCCCAAATGACAGTATATATGTAGACTTTATTGATAAAACAAAATAACATAAAAAATAAAACCAATCTACTGTGGAGGGGGGGAGTATAAACTACATTCAAGGGGTCATGAAGTGGGAGGTATAAATCATAAGTATATATAATGGAGGGGTGAACGAAGGGATACGATGCGAGTGGGAGTGGGAGAAGGGCATAAGACTATTGCAACACCGACAGCCTACATTTTGGGAACCATACTTCGACTCCAGTCAAGAATGACACATTGATGCCTGCAAAAGAAAATAATAATCATAACAACATTAGTCATCTTCAAATCAAAAGCGTCATTCACCCAACTCTAATATAATACAGTTTTTCTTACCTAGTCACCGCCAAGATATTGCCTTGAGCATCAAAGAGTTCACCATCCAGATCAAAGCGATTATTGATAATATGAGGTACCTTAAAATGAGCCAAGACCGATGGCGAGTGTTCCGGGATTCGTTTAAACAATATTTCCAATTGCATAGTAGCACACCAGATCGGACCTTGCCAGAAATCAGCACCCAACAAAGCGGGAACAGGGATAAACATATCCGCGTAATAAGCCAGACTTTTCACATCAATGGGACGACCATCAGCAAACGCCACGGATTGAGACAACTCGGTTTGACCAGGTACCACACCGCTATCGATCGAATGAGCAAGGACAGGTTGGCCACTGGAAGAGGAATGAGGCAAAGTGGAAGGCTCAATATGGACATCCACTAAATCAGTCATAAAAGGATATATCATCGGAATCATTGTATCACGAGACGGAGCCTTGGGATTCTTGTGATAATGCGTTTTTCCGATTTCTGCAGCCATATTTCCCATTGTAAAGATACCGTGCACCTTGACGATCATATCACCATCAAAGCCAGATTGGTAGTATTTATCCACCGTGGTAGGAAGTACTTGTTGGACGTTCTATATATATATATATATACATAATAAAAAGGTCGGTTGATTTGAAAAAAAAAAAGTTTCAATTGTATTACCTTGTTTTGCTTCAGGGCAGCTTGACAGATACAATATCCTTTGCTACTAGTTTTCAATTCTTGGATCTCCACAATAAACGGACCGGGAATTGTTTTGCCAAAAAAGTAACTGTTCAGAGCAATTGGGTGTTTTTGGTACCGTTGGGAATAGTGGTTCAGCACAGCATCAAAAAGATTGCTCAATACATAGCCTATGATAAAAATATAAAAAAGGTGAGTATGGTGTATAAGGGGCCAAATGCAAAGTCGATTTGAGTTGTCACTGTACCGCCCTACACGTCATAACAAGATTCATTGATGAGTATCATATACATTGATTTTCTTTATAATATATGAGTTTGTGCTATGCATACATGAGGAACAGTGCCGATAGTCCAGTCCTATAATAGAAAGATGAGATCAAGTTGTTATATGCCTTTCTTCGTCTTCTTGAATGCGTGCTTTTTTACTTACGTTACTCGCCGAGCCAGTATAAAGAGTCGTTCCAGAGCCAGTGGTACCGAATAGCGTAGTATGGGTTACTTGATCAAATTGATAGGTTGACATTGTCGAGATTGTCTATGAAAAAGAAGAAGAAAAGAATGAATTGAGTTGATAGACTCTTTTTATATGCATGTGATTTTTTTTCGGTTAGTTTTTTTCCCACAAACCTAAAGACCCGAGATATGAGTGCCAATAAGACAAAGCAGAGAGAATAATGGGTGAAAAATCATATAAATCACAAAACAATGGATAAATCAAATATATTAAAGAATGTATTATTTTTCATTGTAAACCCCACACCAACACACAATAGAAAGTGCACAAACACCTACCTTTTTTTAGTTTATCCATGATACTTGCCAGTTCTTGCACAACTTGATGAGATCCATTGGATTGCGTCATCCTATCCCTGAAAAAGCATCTATGTAATAATAAAAAAAAGATAGATTCGTTGTATAAAGATAAAAAAAAAATATGCATCATCATCACATGTCGTTGTTTTTTGTTCTTACCTCTAGGCTATAAATCCATCCATTCTGTCAACACTATAGTGATTTGACACACACCACCGCAGCAGAGAAGGGAGTTTTTACTGCCAAAGGAGAACCAGGGGTAGTACATCATCAACACATATAGCGGACAAATATATTCCAAGGACTTGGTCTGCAGCGTGATCGACTATAGAACGGAGCAATATAATCGGTCGGTTCGGAAGCGCTTTGCCCACATGCCTTGCTATTGCTGTCTATCATCACACAAAGGTATCGTTATTGTAAAGCCCAATTTCCACACACCATATCATTTGTTTGAACTCGATCGCAGCCAGGAGGCCAGCCAAAAAATTGATTACATAATAGTCGTCAAATCAAAAATACATCAACATTATGAGGATATGCTTTGATGTCCATAATCTGAAGTCGAAAAAAGTATGTTCAATAACTTTTAGTCTGTCTTCTGTATCTCCCCATCCCGACCCACACACATACTTAATTACTTTTTTTTGGAAGATATAACTTACACATTGTTTCGTTGAAAGGCATGGGTCACCACCATCAGTAGCATCCAACAGGACTGGCTTGAGATTACCTTGGTAAAGAAGAGAGTGATATAAAAATAATATTGAAGGAGAAAGCTGTTTCTTATTTGAAGATGTATACATTGAATGGAAGTAATGTTAAAAAGGATTGTGAAAGGAAAACAAAGAAAAGGAAACGCGTAAAAAAGATTCAGGGGATTTTTTCGGAAATTGAAACGCAGACAGACACCAGAAATTCAAAAAAATTAGACAGTCTTTCTCCCATAATGGGGACACACATTAGAGAAAATAATCTATATGGATATGCGTAAAGTATCCACAAAAAAAAAGTAGTTGTCTGACCAGTAATGAAAAACACACATTTCACATCAAGCATCCGGGCGGTGTCGTCCATGTATACTGACGAACAGCCATAAATGGCCCAATTTTGATGTTTCTCGCCTCTACCACTTGACCTACCTATCTAACCGTCAAGGCCTACTAATATAAAACGTGTCTCTTGACTTCGCGCACACTTTTTATTAAGCACCCGAGAACGTAGCTTCAATAGATAGCGAGCTATAGCTATCGTTTCAAAATTTTAAAAAATTGAACAAATCACAAGGGACCCCCTTGCTCAAAAATTTCACAGCCAAAATCCCCAGCTAAAAAAATAAATTTTGGCTGTGAAATTCAAAAAAACAAAAAAAAATCGATTTTCGCCGTTTTTCTTTTTTTGTCGCCAAACTCATAGTAAATGACCGTGAAGGCCTCTAGACACCTTCTACAGCCTATTTGAGTCGAATGGGCCCACTATTACTAGTAAAATGGCCGTGAAGTGGTGTCTACAGCTTTGTGGGCCCTATTATCACGCTTTTCGCCTCCAGAGTCCGAACTACCAACCTAACCGCTCAAGGTCCACTAATATAAAACACGGCCCCGAGTTGACCACACATTTCATAGTAAGCACCCCAGACGGTAACGTCGATCTCTAGTGACGTAGAGCCAAAGATGGCCCAAATAGGGTGTTTTTCGCCTCTACCACTTGACCTACCTATCTGACCGTCCAAGGCCCACTAATATAAAACATACCTCATAACATTTCCAAAGGGGTCTGGCGTCCAGCCTACCCGCATGAACCCATAGCTGATTCTTTCCGTTCCTTTCTTTCTTCCCCTTGACCATCAATAACAAAATATAAAGTCGAGCATTTATCATAGATAAAAAAGAAAGCTCCAGAGAAGCATCACAATGTTTATTGGACAAATAAATAAAAATAAATAAAAAAAGTAGTATAAATAATCTAAATGTAACTAGTAACTAATGACAAAGGGGACAGGACCATGAAGAGAGAGAGAGAGAGAGAGAGTTCACTTTTCAATAAACTTGAGTTGAAACACCAATTCATTGCCACTAACACCATCCTCCATCACACAGTGAATGGCATCCAAAGGATCAGGTTTCAAACAGCGGATGTTATTTCCAGGTATGACTTGCACAATATGGCCCTATATATAATAACATCAAATAGAAATGCACACAATTAGTTTTCCTTTGTTTCTTGACTTGATATCCACTTCCTCTTTTTTTTCACTTACGGTATCAATATGTCGAATCTCGATAAAACTGGAATCAAATGCAACAAGGTATGGGTATCGGAAGGCAAATGCTGTAGGATGTCCTTCCCATCGTATCATCCAGTCCGGTCGAACCCGTTTTCCCTTCTTGTCAATATAAAATGCCAAATCTATATACGTAAAAAGGAAAACAAGTCAGTCATTCCACCTATTTCCACATTACAAAGCATTCCATGCGTAATCAATTGTACTTACCGTTATAGCACAGTAAGATAGTGCCATCGGGATGTCGGAACATAGATATAGGTCGAAGATCATACCGAGAGGCCATCGCGCTATGACTATGATCACTGGGATCAAGTACACCTAATAAAGAGAGAGAGGGAGAGAGAGAGAGAGAAAGAGATGAGTATGATAATGCTACATAATGATGATTTTTCACTTACTCAAAACACCAGCAGAGCCCACATCGACCATTTGGAAACCTTTTGCGCTGCCGATGCAAAGGACATTTTTGAAGTATTGGATAGACGTTGCTTCACCAGGGATATAGAGATCTTTGAATACACGAAGTCCTTCATGCTGATGTCGTAAAAGAGTACCAAGTTGCTTTGTCTTGCGGCGTATGCTTTGTTGTTTCTTCTTTTTGTTTTTGGCTGCTGAGCTGTCGTGTACTTCCAATGCTCGGATGGTAGATGTCATGGCATTGTAGCGTACATAACACACTAATGATCGTTCCACTGCTGCTTGACCGTCCGATTTGTCCATCACTTTGCCCACCTTGAAGAATGAGACATGACTGCTAATCTTGCGCCCGCGTCGAGAATGCGTCGTCGTTGTGCCATCGTCTGTCCCTGTTACTGATGACAATGCTTCTGTTGTTGTTGCCGCTGTTTTGCGACGATCACCACTACCAAAAATGCTGTCACCATCATCATCCACACCATCCTTGTCTTCTTGATTCAGTAACGACTCCATGGTATATGTATATAACGTCTTGTCCGCCAATACCAAGATATATTTGTTTTCCAGAATGTCGATCTGAGAGACCTTGTCTATGGCCAAGAGACGAATCATCTTTTTTTGATTTTTACCACCGGAGGACATATATACACCTTGATCACTGCCAATGATAATGGAGTCACCTATAAAAAAGAAACTGCTTAGTATCGTCACGTCAAAACTTGATCCCTCTCCCCCCTCTTTTCGAATCGTGGTATTACCAAATGTGGCGGCGCAATTGACCTTGTTGAATCCATTGAAAAAGTCGTTATTGATCGGCATCACTTGAAACACCTTTTGTTTTTCCATCACTGAGTACCGATAAGATTCAATCTTGTCCACCCATTGTCGTCGGCTTGTAAATGTGCTGGCATATAAAGTGATGGGATTAGCGCCATGTCGTCCAAGGTGTACAAAGCTGATAGGATATCCACCTTTGGTCCCATTGGCAGAGGAAGTTGTACCATTCACACTGGTGGCGTTTGCAAGGGCTGTCAAATCAATGGATGAGATAGAACCGCTAGTTTTGTGTTGACCGTAAGGAAGAATGACACTGGCGCGCTTGGTTTGATCCGGCAATGAAATAGCAAGTAATCCAATAGGAATAGGCTATATATAAGATGCATAAGATGGAAGTGGTATCAGCTCGCAGTAATTCATAACATGTCTTTTTGTAATAATGTTTACCTTTCTTTGTAATTTGACTTGTTCCACATCATCTACAAATTTCTGCTTGGTGATAATCAGGCAATGGTCCAAAAGATACACATGCAAGGCCAAGGATTCAGAGCCAGTTCCTTTTCGTTTCAGAGGACCCTTCATCACAATCTGTCTATTTTCATCGAGCAAATCAAGGGCCTAAAAAAAAAGGAAAAAATTGTCAGTACTTCTAAATTCCTTTCCCGCGCCAGTTGATTGATTTTTTTTTTCTTACCATATCAGACAAGTAAGATGAAGGTTGTAATTTTTCATCTAGTAGTTGTAAATTGAATCGATTTTCGGTTTTCCCAGTTTCATGGTTGACGTTTGTGAGATGTTCAGCAATAATTTTCATCGCCTTTGGTATAGTTTCTTGATCTGGATGGTCTTTGGGTGTATGCTTCAGAATTTCCCGCAGAAGTAACGAGTATCTACCTAAAAAATGTGAAACAAGAGAGATGAGTATGACTAATAATTTGCATGCAGGCTCCTTTTTTGGTTACCTAATCGAGTCGTGGGTTTTGTCAAATAAGCATTCAATTCCAATTTTCGAGAAACTGGGAGTCGTTCCGTCATCTGTTCATCATCAAACAATATAATAGCATAGTCAAAATATTAGCATATACATTAATCAACCATCCCAACCCTCTTTCTTCTTCTTCAACTTACCTGGACAAAGGCAAAAAATTCAGGGTTTGTGGATTTTTCAGTTTCAAAGATGGATTTCCCAATGATTTGATGTGCACCGTATTGTACAAAAGGAGTAAAATGAGCCACATATTCCAATATAATGTCACCCACTTGATCCACTATCGGATCGAGTTTTTGTCGTTTTTGTAGCGCTTCAACAAATTTCCCATTCGCTTCGTGTACTTCCAAGATATTCCAAAAAATGTCCCGCACCAAAGATTCCCTTCGTTCCACAGGTTGAATAATGTCGCTTGTAAGTAATGGTTCGATCCAATGCTACAAAATAAAAAATACAAAGTATATAGATGAGGTTTCATAAGCATATACAAATCGTTCTTGACCTAAATGTCTTACTGTTTTCAAATACGCCAGATCGTCAACAAAGTCCATTTCGGTATAAATAAATTCGAATATGTTTTCTTGGCGTTTACGATTTTCCGTGTCAATATTTTTCACGACCTTTTTTGGCACAGTGTTGACCCACAAGCGATCCTTCTGAATATCGAGTAAAAAATAAAGTCAGTTTTTATCTGATGCCTCGATATCCCTCTCTCCCTTCAATAGATCCAATAAAATACTTACTTCCTTTTCAATAAGAGACGACTTGCTGCTTGAGCGATGGATTTGATTTCGGTGAGTTGAGCTTCTTGCTTGCTAATAAATAAATATATAAGTTGAAGATATAATAAAAGTGTTTGGTCATTAATAAAGCACGACTACGAATCGGTTCCCAGTCCCCTTTTTTTGTTTTCTTACCTGTTCCAATCGCCGTGGGCAAAAGACACTATAGCAAAGTTTTTCACGAGTACAAGTAGGAGAATAACAGTTTGACAAAAGAGTAAACACACCATTGGGACGATTGGCGTCGTTGTTGGTATGTTGTGAGCGGCCCATAGAAAAATTGTGTTCGGTGATATCATCATCGTCGACGATTGTTGAAGCATCATTTTGACTATGTTGTTTTTGGAGTAGCGACATGTCATCCTCAGTGACGACCGGTAGTTGAGAATAGCGTACATTGATATATTCAGTGAATCGATAAAGTTCATTTCGTGAGTCCCGTAACCGATGTTCATAATTAACGTCGTGGAAGAATTTCTGAGCATCCAAAGCACGTCCCAGTAACAAGGCCAGATTTCGATCTTTGGTTTTTGTCAAAAGAGCCAATTTGTCCTACCAAAACAAAATCAAACCATAATTAAAACAATCTATTTTGGATCCAGTACCTTTATCACTTACCACCGCTTCCACCCCATCGAATGTATCCTTGTATTTGATGCTGTCCTTGATTTTTGTCCCTACAGTCACCCGTTCCTTGAATGCAACAGCCACTTCAGAGAGCATGGCCGGATACAGAATAGGTTGATTGTCTTTGCTGTTTGTTGAGATCGAGTGACTGGGTGAGGTGATCATATCCCGGGATGGTCGTGCCGATTTTTCAAAAGTAAAAGATTGTGCACGTTCGGCTTGAGTTTTCCGTCCAGTGATTCGCATAGCGGCTGTTGTTGGGAAGTTGTAAACACTTTCTGCTGATCGTCGCAATGGACTAGTGAAGGATGACACCATTTCTGATTTGAGATAGTCTACAAAAAAAAAGGGTTAGTAAATCCCCCTACCCTCCCTGCACACCTGACTTCACACACACATGACCTAAATGTCATCCACTTACTGCTTGTACGAGACATGGCTGATAACCTTGCCCGCATAGGAGCGGTTGTTTTGGATAACCGAGATAATAAGCTTGCCTTTTCACTGGATGGTGACTTTGAATCTTGCTGCCAAGTATGTTTACTATCGTTGTTTTTGTTGGATTCCATGGCTGATGAAGAGGCAAAAAGAGTCTGGCTGCTTTGTTGACGTCGTATAAAGTTTCGTGAAGATTTGTTTTGCTGTGTACCTGGAGGAATACCCTTGGAGCCGGAACCGAAGCCAGAAGAAGAAGCCAGTGTGCTGTGTCCGCTATCGTTATTTCCAATCCGTATACTGTCCATGGTTTGGAAGCTAATGATGGATCGAGTGGCAGCATCATCATCTTCAGTGTCGTCGTATTCTGTGTGTCGTGAGAGCAAGGACATGTCATCGGGGTTGAGTGTGGGGAAATCCGGTAACTTCAAAGGAGCAAAGGCAATGGCACCTTCAGAGCGGTAGTCGTATGCATCCCCACCATCTTCATTCTCTTCACGTATAGGAGAGTTGACTCGTTGTTGATAAGGTGGTGAGTTATCAGTGATGGCGTTGACATTGGCGGCGGATCGTTGCTTTATACCGTGTTTTCGATAATATTGATCGCGTATTGATGCTGATGGTGTTAATTTCGTTTTTGGCGCTTGAGTGGTCATCGGTCGTTGGGTTGTGTGAGAAGGATATCAGTATATTAAATATGAGAGTGATTGTGTATGTATGTAAATATGTGTGTGTGGAGGTCCTATAAGTATAAACGTAGTAATAATGGTAGGTTTTTTTATAGCACAAAAAGGGGCATTACAAGGAATGTGTTCAAAAATACAAAAGAGTAAAAGAAGATGATTCGAAAAAAAAGGAAAAAAAAACGTCTTTAAATATATTAAAAAGGGAGATAGAGAAGAGGAAGAGGAAAACAAAAAAGAAAGTGAGGCCGACTGCCTAAAATATATAAAAAGGGAGGGAGAGTCTGTGAGTGCGAAAAAAAGGGTACACGAAAAAATTTATTTTTTACTTCCCCGCTCGTCCCTATGAAAATTAGCCGAGTCATTATTTTTTCTCCAGGCTATTGGGTTGGCACACACTTACCTGCTTATTGCTGTCATGTCAATATCCTATCTTGGTAACTTCTATTCACGGTAATATATTTCTCCCCTTTTATATCCTATTGGTTTGTTGATTTTGGGTTGTACATGTCTGCCGATGTCAGCATGTCTTTGACCTATTTGTATAAACGACATGATTTTTTTTCCATTATCATTAGTATCACTGCAGGGAAATTTGTCATTTGATGGAGGGTGCATTATTGCATTGTATCGTATCCAAAAATACGGTAGCCACACAGTAATTGCACTATGTAATGTACATCCAGTAGAGGATTTAATGTCGATGGTGGGGCTTTTTCTTTTTTTCTTTTTTACTCGAGGTAGGTTTTTTTTTTATCTACCGACAAACCTTAAAAAATCGAAATAAGTGCCTCGACCTTTTTTATTATTGTGGAGCAAATGTCCAGTTTGCCACTCTACTGGAAATGAATATTCTCTTATCACCATCAAACTGTATAGTACTGTAATCACTTTTGACAGTCAATCTGCATCATGCATTGTTCCAGATACCTAGCCTACCCAGTACTTTATGACAACCAAGTCATTATCATCACATAAACAGCCCTTTGCACATTCCAAATCCCACATCAGATTAACCAATAGAGTTACGTAAGTTTTATATATTGTTCCTGAGCAATGGAGAAGTCAAACACACACACACAACACACACAACACACACAACACACACAATCAAATACCCGCCCCTCTCTCCAAGCCCAAACCCCATATAGCAAAACCAATCGCATA
>JAFHAR010001504.1:84650-96282 GCA_019677225.1 Absidia healeyae | reverse complement strand
AAAAAAAAAAAAAAAAAAAAAAACGCTTTCCAACGCCAATTAAAATTCGCAACAAAAGCATGTACTTACGATCGAATTTCTGCCAAGCGACCAGTCAATTCATAGAAGCGTGCATGGTAAAAGTAGATTCGAGCAGCAAGTAAATCCAAGGTGCGGCGGTTGAGAGGTACTAATCGATCCACTGTTGCGTTTGCTAATTTGAGACCCTAATGCACATTGTTGATTTGAGGAGAAAGGTGTGAGCATGTATATTCTAGCCATCATTTGTATAAAGTCCTCAAAACTAATTTACCTTGTCCAGTTCGTTTTTGTCCAACAAGTAGATGATCACATTCAAGTGCAAGTAAATATCTATTTCAGGTAGGATGGTTGATTTCTTGTCGGTGCTATCCATATCCATGTCTTCAGTACTCTAACAAAGGTGTCAAATAATATATCAGTTGGTCATCGTGATAAATCCAGTAGCATTATATTGTGTTGTTTGAATATACTTACTTCACCAAGTACTTGTAACAGTTCGTTCTTTCGTTCATCTATAAGAGAGAGAGAGAGACAGGTCAGTTCAAAAAAGACAGACTAATGGGGACATTTTGTTAGCAAAAGGCACCTACCAGTTCCAAAATATTCAGTGATCACTTGTGCCAACACAGGAGAGGTAAGACGACGACGGATAGATGGAAGAGTTCGTAAAACACGGGTAGTGAACCTTGATTCAATAGTATCGACTGCTTTTTCCAGTAAAGTGCAGTTCCTTTTGAGATCTAAAGAGATAAAAAAAAAGGTACGAGAATGACATGAGATGGAAGAGATTAACCTGTTATGGGGGGGGATTATTGACTCACCGTTACATAACGACACGGCGGCTTCCTTTTCCAAACGTATTTGTTTTGCTGTTTCGTCTTCTTCAATTTCCATCGCATCAACTTGTTCGACCTTGTCAGCTTGTTTTTCAGTGTTCACCATGATTGTCGAAATAAATAAAGAGAGAATGTGGAAGAGGGTAAAAAAAAAGAAATCAAAGACCAAGTTACGCGGCAGTAGATTCCACGTCACTTTTGAGCGATGTTCAAAGTCAGCTCGTTCCTGGAAGGCGGCCACTGAAACCAATTCTGTTGCCTAGGCGTTCAAATTAATGAGTGGTATACATTGAAGATATACTCGGCCTTTGGAGATTGAAGGTGCCAGGCTGTAGAACTCCCAGGCGAAAAGAATATTTTTGGTATATTTTAACTCCACATTTTGTTAACCGAAATATATTTCGTCTCGACTGAACAACTTCATTATTCAGAGCAGAGTTTGAATCAGAGTAAATCATGCTTAAATCATGATGAAATAACAATGATGATAATAAAAATAAAAAAATAAAATCGGGACACTTGGAAACATGGCCGCGAGTTTACCACACATTTTATATTAAGCATTCGAGGCGATTTCGTCCATCTATAGTGACGTACATCCAGAAATGGCCCTATTATCACGCTTTTCGCCTCTAGTGCACAAACTATCAACCTATCCGCTCAAGGACCACTAATATAAAACATGTTTCAAGGCTCACCACACACTTTGTATTAAGCACCCCAGACCGTAACGTCAATCTATAGTGATGTACAGTACAACCAAAATGGCCCAATTTGGATTTTTCGCCTCTACCACTTGACCAACCTGTCTAACCACCCAAGGACCACTAATATAAAACATACCCCTTGGGACACTTGGGATGGGACACCTCAACCTTGTCCCATCCCATCCCAGCGTCCCAACTGCCAACCTTAATCACGCTTAATACAGGTTCGAGTCAAGACTTTTCTGAGGGAAAGGGGTACGAACAGAAACTCTCAACCTTCAGGCTATATGAGTCATTCGATATAATATACATTTATATATATATATATATATATCATATTGGGATAGTGTGGTGGGAGTTACTGTTCCTGGGTATGAAGGACTCGTGCGATATTCCTTAATGGTTTATGATTTTGGGCGTGCATTTTGGGAGATTTTGTATTTGACACTCCGACTTCGAGTCTCGGAAAGAAAAAACTCTTTTTTCTTTTTTCTTGATCTTGCACTGTGCTTTTTTACCATATGTCAAACCAAGATATCTTCCCTCTATATGATTCAGAATTGGACACGGACTACCTTGATAGTAAGCAGATTACAATTATCTTGGGAAAAAATTATACTGACTCAGCTGGCTTGATGTTTTGTTTTGTTTTTTTGTTTGTTTGTTTTTTAGTTTTCCGGTCATTACCTTTGCGACCATACGAACGTGCTTTGATCGATAGATCCTCCACCAAGATCTCGTCATCCAATACCCAGTCTCCACTTGATCACACTTCAACATCGACACCACCAAAATCAGCTCCGGCCACAAACAATCTATACTGCAAGGAATGCAAGAAGAAATTCAACAACGATGCGACTATGCAAAACCACCTGAAGAGTGCGAAACATTTGGCAGCCATCAAGAAAGCTAAAGGCAATGGAAAATGTAGGTAATAGTGAAATGAAGCTTGGGGGAACGGTATGTTTGACTCAACAACGGGTGGATTTTTTTTTCAGGCATGCCTTCAGGGAAAGTCAAGGATCAAGAAGGATTTATCAACCCGGAAACAACAGGTAACCTGGAACTAGTTGCCATTATGACAAGTATATCACTTGTTACTCACTCACGTTTTTTTTTACTTAGTATCCTTACAAAAAATGGAAACGATCGGGAAAATGACATGTAATCAAGCTGTACCTGCCTACTTGGATCTTGCTCAAGGTAACCATGCAACATTTTCATACTCAATGCTGATCCTCTTTTTTGTTTGGCTTTATAGAATTTTATAGACAGAAGCGGCCATTGTACACGGCAAATGCATTGGTGGCTTTGATATCGCTCAACCTGAAATCAGACACACATTGGATTGCCCACTTGACCTTGGCTCGGCTTTATTGTCTTTACAACAAACAAATGAATCTGGCTTACGATATATATCTCAGCATATTGGAAGAAAAGGAAGGCATCAAGAAGAACGATATCATAAAACTATCCAAGGTAAGGAGGAATGAAGCATTTTCTCTTATTTATGATTTTTTTTTCCTTTTCCTTTTTATATAGAACTGCGGACAATCAAGTGTTGACATGGTGATGGATGAATGTGGACGATTGATTCAAGGTATATCTGGATCACCAATGCTATTCTCTTTGTTGGAGGAATCCGCTGGTGCTTTTGCTCAAGTAAACACAGTGGCTCTGGGGTTGGCTGACTTGGCTGAAAAGATATCAATAGTGTTGTATGGGTTGGCCGTCGCAGCTTGTGAAGATGAAGAGAGGTAAGAAATAAGAAAAAGTAGGTATTCATCGATCATACAAGCTGGTTTTTTTTTTTAACCGAACTTGCTTTTTTATATCTTTTAGGTCCTATGGTTTGTGTCCCATGATATCAAAGGTATGACATGACAAGGCATTGACGGGATGTGTGGGATTAGGTAGGGAACTAATATATGATTGTGAAATTCGTACTCTTTTTGAATATTTTTAGGTATATGAAAGAATTGGCTTGACTCATTACTCTATGGACATCAAACTGCTATATGGCGACTACTTGGTAAACTCATCAATGACACCAAGACACACACCAATGCTTCTCTTCTTCTCCATTTTACTTGAGGCCACAGAAAAAGGTAAGGTATATTACACGTAAAAAAAGTCCCCTCGTACTCACATGTATACTGTTTTTCTTATTACAACTACAAAGATGATTACTTTAGAACTGATCGAATCAATCGACACATCCCAGCATCAAATGGCACCATTTACCCTGAATTATTGGTAAGCCAATGAAATGGAAAAAAGTATCCCCGACGAAAATTTTTGGCTTTTTTTTTTGTTATCTGATCCGTGGTTTTTATTATTTTTTATTAGCTGTTATCAAAAATTTCTGGGGCTCGGCGAAATCTGGATTACCTTTTATTGGCTCATGAATTGAAATTCGAAGTGGACCATATTGAACTCATGATGGCAAATGGTGACTCAAGACTTTTATTGGTTAGTTTAGACAATAGCTCTCAATTAGATTATTTAGATAGACTACGGCAATGCCTTCATTTGATTTGAAAATAAAACACTCTTGGTTGACGAAAGTGCCTTTTTTTTTGGAACCCTGGGTACCGGGTGCTGTGTATTGTGATGTATGATGTATGATGTATGATGTATGATGTGTTTGTGTGCTGGGTATTGGATATTATGTGAAGATGTTTATAGACTTGCGAATATTTATTGCCACGTGGACCCAGTTTTTGCGTAGCGCTTCCAGCTGTCAGTGACAATGGGGCATTTCCTCATTTGAAAAATTTGATAGGCTGACGGCTATTGAAAAAAGATTTGGATCTAAAAAAAAGACTTTCACCTGAAAAAAACCCTGGCTACGCCGCTTCTCACCTTTCTTTCTCTTATTATTTATTTTTTATTGATTGATGTTTGGTGGAACAGCGGAAGGCTGGCTATCCAAAACTGGCTTATTGGGTTTGGCGAGCACTCGACATCGACGCTACTATGTCCTATCAGGGAGTGAACTACGTTATTACAAACAAATGGTAAATTAGAAATGAAACAAAAAGGTGAATGGAATGTGATCTATTTATTCTAATACTCTCTCTCTCTCACTTTCTCGTGTTGATTTCTTTAGTCTGATACTCGCCCAACTGGTACGATCGAACTTAAACACTATAGCATTGCTGAAAAGGATTCCAACAAACAACAACCATATGGGCTTCGAATAGTCTCGCAGTGCAAACACCACCGCTCTTATGTCTTTTACGCCGACCACGAACAAGGCTGTCAATACTGGATAGATGTTATCAATGCAACACTGAATCCTTATACTGGAAGATATCACACATGCGATGTTTCTGAATTGCCAGCACCAGAGGAACCCTATAGCGTGCTTGACAAGTGGCTAAATCGACTAGACCTCAACGACGATCGTCAGTATCAACGTCAGCAACAATCACGAACACCAACATTAGAAGCTTCATCAACTACAAACTCTCTTCCTACTACAAATCCATTACTATCATACTTATCACCTACTTTACGAGCCTCTCGAGCATCAACAGAATCATTGGATAGTCTACCTTCGGAAACAACATTGTCGTCATCAGCTGGTTCTCGTGCGCATTCATCCATGGGTCAAAACACTATCTTTATTCCTCACCATCATAGCAACAACAACAGTCATAGTCAACAGTCATCACCTCCTCCTCACCATCATCATCATCCAAATCTTTCGCCACCAACACAGTACAAGCCTTTAACCAACAACAATATGAACTCAAATCCTGTATCATTCGTGTCACGATCGTTATCAAGTATCAAGAAGCAACATTCCCTTCGCTACAATCAACAACAACAGCAACAATCATACGGCGATAATCCTAAAAGTCCGACTTGGTCATTCGATAGCATGACGACATCTTCGACAGGAAATAGCAGTATCACGAACAACCATGCCACCAAAACACCCACTGTATTTCCACGCAAGGATTGGGAATCGGACGATTTGTTTGACTTTGAAGAAGAAATGACGACGGTTGATCCCTCAAAATTATTCCGTAATGGTGGTGTTAGTGCTGGTCCTCTAAATGCTCCTTTACCTCAAGCCCGCAACGGTGCTGATTAGAATAGAATATTATTTACACTCCCCCTACTTAGTTTATCTTAATCTTGTATTATATTATTTGTATCCCACTCTCCTTTTTTTTATTGATGATTTATGTATATAGTATTGGCTTAGATTCGTCTCCTCCATCCCTCCCTTCTCCACCCATTACCCCTCTCGTACATTATCCTTTTATATATACATTATGCACATATCTTTTTTATATCTCTTTTGAATAAAAACATATTTTTCTGCATATTTTATGAACACATGTTTTATCAATGAATTGATTTGTAGATAGGACAAAATTTAGTCATGGATTGAATTTGATCACTGTTTTTAGTGGAAGAAAAGGTAAGCATGCTGACAAATTGGCCATCATGCTATCTGATAAAAATAAAAAATAAACAGTATTTAACAGGTTGTTATCTTCTTTCTTTTATTTTTTCGGCCGGTGGATTTAGCTTTTTACTAATTTGGCAGGTGGTGGGCATCCAGGACAAACTTTAAATTTGTTGATTTTGAATTGAGACGATCGGCATTTGAAATGTGCCAGCATTATTTTTTTAAGTTTTTTTTTCCCACTATCACTCTTCTTTTTTGCCTTTTTACTACACTTTTTTTTTTATCATTTTGACTATCCATCATGCCTTTGTTTTCAAAAAAAATAGCACCTACAACCATCACGAATGATATAGGTAAGTATTTATTATATTTTATATTTGAATCTCAGCAAATATATATTTGACCCTTTTTTTTGGGTACATGACTGACTCAATCTTTTGTTTTATCATCATAATGTAGAAAAAATGACCAGCAATGAACAGACCGAAGTGGACTGGGCGCTCATCTTTCAAGTATGTGATGTGGTCAACAACTCTGAACATGGTGCTAAAGAAGCAAGGAAGCTTTTGCAAAAGAAAATGCTTTCCAACGATTCAAGAACTCAAGTCTCTTCTTTGGAGGTAGGATTGATCCGAAAATAATGGGAAAAGTGACTCATGGTATGGTGCTTGGTATTATGTTATTATTAGATATTGAATGCGTTATCTGAAAATTGTGAAGAAAAATTCAAGGGTATAGCTACTGAAAAGGACTTGTATCTTTTAGTGTCTGTTCTAATCTATCTTTTGTTTTTTTTTTATGCTATAGGACAACTCACTGCAAAATCATTTGGTGAAGATCTGGAAAGTCTTGCAACTCAAAAGGTAATAGGAAATATATTTGTATATTAGCTATTGGAATGTTAAGGAACATCCTTCTTATTCTATAGGCCACAAATGACGATGTCCACAGCAAACTAGTACAATGCCTTCAAAATTGGGTCAGCAACTTTGGGACCGATCCTGCATTTGGCGTCGTATGTCGAGTCCATGAGTTAGTGATGCATGGAGTTCCTCAACCGACAAAACCTGGACGACTTGGCGGTAACTTCTTCAAACCTTATCAACTACCATCATCCATTACACCACGAAACTATCCTGAAGGTCTGGCTGGGGGCAATTCTCATCAACAACCTCGATTAGCTCGGGTAAGTATAATAGAAAATTAGATGATGATGTGTGATTACGAAATGTATCCTCTTGTACTGATCAGATTTATGTTAGCCTGTAGATATTACTTCTGATGTGGAAATTGCCAAGAACAATGCTCAGTTACTCTCCCAAACTTTATCTTTTACGGACCCGACTCAGGAAGATATCACCAAGAATGAACTGATCCAGGCATGCAAATGGGAAAACATTATGATTAAAAGAGGAAAAGAAACTGGTATTCATCTTTTTGTATGTGTGTGTGTGTGTGTATGTATTTTATAGGAATTCTATGGAAAATGCAAAATGCTACAACGTATTATTTCAGGTCATTTGGAAACTTGCGATGATTCTGAACTCATATGTAAGTAAAATCACATACAAAAATGAAATGTATATATCAGTGAACTAATCAACTTTTGGAAAATATTATTTATAGCTGCGTTGATCCTTGCCAATGGGGAACTGGTCGACACATTCAAGGCTTATGATGACTCGTTGGAACGTCGTGCGATGGAATTTGCTACAAACAATTCACGTGTTGTCCATCACCGTGGTACTCGTCAGGTAAATTGTGACCCTATGCTCCTTATCAATATTATCAAGTCTTATTTTATACAGCTTGTACTGACTTCAAACAAAATCATTCTATTGTTTTTATTATTATTATTATTGTTATTGTTATTATTGTTATTATTGTTATTTTTATAGGACGAAACGTTGATCAATACGGAGAATGATGCGTCTGGAACAAATCTTCATGTGGAAACATCAACAAGGTAATATATGAAAAAGTAGGAAATCTTGGCATTTGGAATATCACTGAGCTGGTTTTCTTTTTACATGATGATAGTAGTGGAAATGGTGGTAATGATGATGGTGGCAGCGGTAGTGGTGATGGTGGTGGTAGCAATGGTGCACATCCGTTCGATTCTTCGCCGACTAAACAAAATACCAATCTTGATCCCTTTGATCCTTTTGCTGATACAAATCAACCGGTGGAACAACAAGGCTTTGTGGGTCTCAATAGGTAAATATTTACAAATGGTGAAAAGAAAAAGAAATCACAACAGAGTGGGTATCATCGCGTTCTTGTTATACTGACTATTCTATTATTATTACTCATTTACTATTCTAGAAATTCGTTACCTGCTCCTCTGACTCCCCAAAAACTGCACAATTAGGTCCCACGTTGCTTCAATTGATTATGGTGATGATGGTGCGTGTGTGGATCCTTCCCTCTGTTGGTCTTCTCTATCTCTGTCTCTCTCTCTCTCTCTCTCTCTCATGCTTATCATTACTTACCGCTACATACTCTATTTTAAAGTTGGATATTTGAATTCCGTCTTTATTTTTTGGTCCTCCCCTTTTTTTTCGTTTATTTACAATTTTCCCCTTTTCCTCTTTCTTTTACCTTCTTTATTCTTTTTTTTTTCTTCATTCACTTGATCCTTCCCTACATACACACTATTATTTTATATCCCCTCCCCCCTTCCTATTATCACTGTTATTATTATTTATCATTATCTTATTTTTTACCTCTATACTTCACCTCCTTACCATATTTTTGTACTAGTACCTGAACTGCCTTTTACTTAAAGTGGTCTTTTATCCTTCTGATTCTTTTTTTGGGGGCACCTTTGGAATCACCATTATCCTTTATATGAATAGATGAAGAAAAAATATTGATACACTTTATTTTTCTATTATATCCTATCCACCTCATTCCTTCCCCCATCTCTGTTTGTATCCTTTGTTATAGTATCCTTCCCTCCCTCTCCTCCAAAACCACACTACATATCCTCAATTTTTTTTATATCTACTTGTATTATTACGCTTTGATGTATGAACGAAACATACCGAACATCAATACGCATCGAACAACAACTGCATCAACAACAAAGCCACCTACGCCAATCAAACGAGGAACACGACAGCGCACGGGCCGCGCTCCTCTTACTTCAGCAACAAACCAGCAACAACTTACCGATGAACAAAATGAAATCCAAAGACGTATCGCTGCGCGTGCTGCAACTGCTATGGCTCAGATACGAAGAAGACAACCACGATCATATATGCTTTGGGGTGATAATCGAAAGGTAAGAAAAAAAAACGTAACGCGAACAAAGTTTTAGTTTTTGACTTGATGATGGTTACTTACTCTTTTGTGTTATATATATATATTATTTATTTAGGCTGTCATCAAACGTTATCCTGACGGAGCTCAAGAAATCATGGTACCACAGACGCTAACACCAGAACAAGAACAATACGAATTCCCACCACGATCTCGGTTACTGAAAAAATTAGCTACTTCCACAGCTGAACGTCATCGATTGTCTTCTTTACAGCACAACATCACAACAGCTCCCACCGTACCACCACCACAATCAATATCAATCCCACATCAATCAGGCGCCATCGTGATGACCAACATGACGAAACCTCACCCAGCATCAGGTATGGAATTGAATCAAGGTACATTGACTGAATGGTTCTCTGGAAAACGGCAACAAAAGCATCGTCAACAACATACCGCGAAAGAAAGGACCATAATGGACTGGATGACTGACGTTGAACGATCTACTTCATTGACGAAAAAATTGGATGAGTCTCCTATCAAGAATCATTTGTCCTTTAATGCTAAGAAATCTTCTTATTCCACAAAACAGGCTACACAAAATATGCATGACATCAACATACATTTTAAAAGCGAAGCTGGTAAGGAGAGAGAAAAAAAATACCAATTCATGAACGATTTGGCTCACTCTTTTATTTGATAGGAAAACTATTGGCATCTGGATTATGTTGTCCGAAATCATACAACCGTTTATCACCACCAAATGAGGACACCGAAAAACATTATGTACGACTACAACGACTTAATAATCACAGCAACAAGCCTCGGAAAATGACAACAACAACAACCCAAACCGTACGCTCTCAACCTTATATCTCAACATCATCATCAAACCACCAGCGACGGAAAAACGAATCATCTCCATCATCATCATCATCATCATCATCATCATTCACAACCACAGCACCGATCCTCTCTGATAGACACTGCCTACAAGTATCTAAACCATTGGCATCATCAACATCACCTCCACCACCATTATTATCGCCAAAATCTAGCATGGTGCAACTTGCGCAAATGTTCCACAAGACTTTACAAGACCAACAGGCGCGTGCTCACAAACGAATGCAGCAATTGGAATCACTTTTGGAAGAAGAACGACACAAGCGGCAAGATATTCAACGTACCCAGCAAAGGACCATGTCTCAGTTGGATACATTTATGAAGAAATATCAGGAACAACGACGGATCCCACCTTCACCTATACTGTCAACAACAACAACAACATCCTCCTCCTCTCCTCCTCCTGTTTCCCCCGCATGGGTGTCAATTCTATCACCACACTCTTCCTCCTCGTCACTATCAAGAAAAAAGGGTCAACAGAACTTGGATGGATGGATGGGACGCATCACTCGATTGGAAGCGCGAATGCAAAACGAAACGAAATCAAGACAAACTTTGCAACAAACGGTGGCCAACACTGTACAGCGGATGGATGGACTCAAGGCGTCTTTATCAACTCAGGCCCTGGAACACTCTTTGTCACAACGTCAATTGGAAAAACGAATCAACGATGCCTTGAACAAATTATCAGTATTGTCTCAACAAAGGAGATAGGTCACGGATGGCGATTGGATGGTTATGCTCTCTACCTTTATTAGTGATAGTGAAATGATAGTATTTATTTTGTATATGATACCCCTTATTCTTCTTTTTAGTTGAATCTCTTTTATACATAGTTTGTTTGTTTTTTTATCGATATCTTAGTCTTATTCTGTATATAATAAAAATATCTTTTTTTTATCTCTATATGTCTTTGTCTTTGTCTTTGTCTTTATGTCTCTGTCACATGCATGTCTCTCATGAAAACTTGAAAACCTGATTATTTTTCCCCTTGTCTCTTTTGTCCCTTTATGAATTATTTTTTTTGTAGGATATAGGATAGAAATCTTCTTTATTACCCGCGCAAAATAAACAAAAACTTGGGATTAGAATCATTTATCACATTAGTAAAGATATGCTTAGCTGCATACATGCCTCAAAAATCTTGTTTTTTATTATTATTATTATTATTATTATTATTATCATTTATTATTATTTGCTGATATCCTACATTTATGTGATGATCCCATGGTTCTAAATGTACGTCTGCATCATAGTTTGTAAATATGTGTGATGAGAAGAAGATGACCGATATACATTATCTCATTTACTTTAGGCAAAATTTGCACGTGCACGGCTTCACTCATTTAGCTCATCATGGAAAAACCCCAGAGAGTTTTCATCCGTGTCATCGGGCGTCATCTTTCTTTTTTTCTTGCACTAAATGCTAAAAGAAATAATACTAGGGAGTCATAACTAACAAAACAGGA
>JAFHAR010001504.1:52910-64951 GCA_019677225.1 Absidia healeyae | reverse complement strand
AAAAAAAAAACGACCAAGCTTAAACCAAGACAAAAGGAACAAACATATCATAGTGCGTCTCAGCCTTTTCAAACCCACGTACTAAGCAACAAACAAATAGCCTACCTTAAACCTACACATTTCAATCAACCAACAACCAACAAATACAGCAAAGGATGAGTAAAAAAAAAACAGTCTAGTTTATTGATTTATACACAATGAGAAGAATATGAATTTGAGGGTAAAATATAAATGAAGGGGAAAGGGGAAGTCAATACTATACTAATAATAAGAGTAGGTGAGAAAATAAATATATAATAATAATAATGATGATGATGATAAAGGGGGATGGGGGATAGGTGAGATGATGTAAGTGAGGTGGTGCATGTAAATAAAATAATAAGGACGAGTAGGAGGGGGAGGGGAAAGAGATTTGATGATCCAAAGGCAGTAGATAACCTATTCTTCCATGTCCATAGATTGCACCTTTTCTTGTTCGACCTTGGCAGCTTGATACCGTTTCTTTGCTTCGAGAGGGGCGAGTTCGATGTTTTGTTCCAATTGGCGAATGTCGTCGGCCTTTTCGATATCCTTGTTTCCTGCCATACGGTTCTTGAAGAAGGCACGTTCCCGCTTGGCCCGGATTTCTTGTACACGTTTCATAGCCTTGAGTGTTGTCGACATGAGGTTACGATCATAACGGACAGGTACGTTGCGGCGTTTTTCGAATTCAAAGGTTGAGTCCTATTATAAAAAAAGAAGCGATTAGTATATTACACTTACACATCACCCCACTCCACCCCATATTTTGAATACACTTACAATAACCATTTCCTTGCCACTAGCCTTACGGAAAGCCTTTGTCCACCGTACCTTTCTAGGATTGCGCTTCATTTTAAAATTCTTGTTGCATTTGGAGCGACAGAACCGGAAGGTCTATACATATAAATAAAGATTCAAGATCAACATTCAATCGTCCAGTGCTGTTTCAACAAATTTTTTTTTTACCTTGCTGTCGTTTCTAACAAACATGGTGCCATGTCCAGGATAGCAGGGACCCGAGCAAAAGTAACAACGAGAGATGTGCATTTGAAGGGTTGTCAGAAGGCAAAAAGAAAAGAGAGAGAGAGTGCGAGATAAAAAAATTAAATAAAAAGCCACTTCACAAAATTTCACATTCCGACAGAAGGGTAGATATCATTGGTCATTCAAGCATTGATGGTTGTAAAAAGGCAGATTTTTTTTTATTTCAAAATGGATATACATAGAGAGGAAGGAAGGGGAGTGGGGGGGGGGAAGATAATAAGATAAACTAAAATAAGGATATATGATATAAAAGCGGAGAGATGCATGATGATCATAAGTAACGCAGTTGAGATGATGAGAAATGCATTGGTTTCCATTCCAGTTTGTCACCTAAGATTGCCCGCCTTGTCGTTTTTTGTTGATTCCGTTCATATTGCTCCACGACCTTTTCACCGAGACAGATGATGTGTTGACCACGATAATACCGAAGAGCACCAATGTTTTGCAGCGTATGTAAAATATCTTGGGTGTTGATAGATGTTCGATGGGATATGTCTTCAATAGTGATATCGTCTGTTGACGTGAGTAAAAAGGCCACAATCGTTTCCGTCCAGTAAGCACGATAAGACAGTAATCCCAAATCCGACAATGGCTTTTCAGGTGATCCAGTACGCCCTTCAACCTTGGACAATTCATAAGAGAAGGCAATGAGTAGTTTCCCGTAACCCATACGTTGATATTGAGGTAAAGTCAGGATACAGGCCACGTTGTAGTTTTCCGAGGATTCCTTTTCTTTGGAGAAATAACCAATCAGATGATAGCCATAGGCATCGCGTTCCGTCATACAGTAAAACATAAAGGGGTCCACATCATAATAAAGCGTTTTGTGATCCAAGAATAATTTTGACAGTAAGCATAAATTTCGACACCATGTGCGTTGTTTTCGTCCGTCGATTTCAAAGAAAGAGATGGCCTCATGTCGATAAATTTCATTACCAGGTGGATGATGAAGTTGGCAGTTGTGTCGATGTCGTTCCAGTTGTCGTCGTGATGCATAATAAGATAAACAGAATTCGCAGATATAGAGCATGTCGCAGTAAGCATATTCCACTGGGTAAGGTGAAAAGTACCACGTTTCTACTTCGTTCTTGCCCATTTGAATCGAATTGAAGTTTTTCACTCTTGCCACTTCACTAACGCATTGTGTCATTGAGCCTGAAGTCCGCAGTTGTTCAATTTCCGTCTTTTTCGAGAACGAGTCAGAGGGTGGTGGTGTCGATGATCCATTGAGGTCTTCTTCGCGCTTGTGTGCTGTTGAGCCGGTCCCGCCTTCATCATCATCCTCTTCCTCTTCCTCTTCTGCAAGCACTACCGTTGTGGGTGTCCCATTGTCCATATCGTGATCATCAGCGTCCTTTGAATCATCGCCGCCGCTGTCCTTGTCATGATCGCCCCATTTTCGTTTTTGACCAATGGAAGAAGAACCAAAGGTTGTTGAAGAGGTGACAGGTGTGCTTGGTTGACTAGGATCCAATAATGATGCTGAGCCATTCGGAGACGAAGAGGATGCTGCTGTTGGTGTACTTTCCTTGACGGTTCTTCCCTTCTTGTTGCCAGTTGTTTTCTTTTTGATAGTTGGAAACATAATAGGTCGAGTAAAGTCCAGTCTGATAATAGATACCCATTCGTCCAGTCGTTTGTTGAATTCCACATAATGGACATAAAACTCCAATCCACGTGTGGCGGTTGTACGTTCCTGTAGGATTTCAGCATTGCGATATTCTGATTCTGTTTGGTTGTTGACAATATTGATTTTTTGGACAAATAACTTGCAGTTGATCGGTTTCGCCAAGAATTGTTCCATCAAAGCTTTTTGTTCAGGATTTAAAGATTGATTTGTTGTGAGAGACATTTTGATCGAAGGCTGGCAAAGACGGTTGTCGAGAGAATAGTGATCGTGATCGTGATGCTGATGATGCTGATGATGGCTTTGGCTGGATGAAGGTGAAAATGGTTACGTAATGCCTTTGTTGTTTTTGTTTTCTTTTTTTTGGCAAGGAGTAAAAATAAAAAAAATAAAAAATGAATCGGAGATTAAATAAATGAAATTCTAAGAGAGACAACTAAGATATAGAGTATGGGGAAAAATTCAGTTGCGTTGGAATTCGGGAGTGCTACTCAATAATGGACACATATTTTGTGTTATAGGTCCAAAGCTGGATCATCTAGTCTTTTATTCAGTACAAAATAACGCACTTTGAAAACGTTTGGCCCAAATTTAAGTGTCTCCGCAGCCTGACCAGACTGCGTAGACTCCAGTCCGAGATTATACATACCCATTACCAATTCAAAAAATTTAAAAAAAATTAAAATAGGTCGAAAAATTCCCTTACTACCCTACCCCCACTGGGCAAAAAAGACGTCGCACTTAAATTCGCCTAGCTTATACGCCCTAAATTGTTTTTGGGCCAAATGTCGGCCGATTTCACAACGATTTTGGTTTTTTGCTCAAATTTATACCGGACCCATACATGTGTCCTAAAAGTGCTCTATGGGTCATTTTATAAACCAGAATGGCTGTATTTAATAGGCCAAAGGTCCACGTTTTCATTTCAAAGAATGCCTGTAAATTTCCTGGTTTTCACTTCTAGTGCGTCAAACCACGCGTTAACGGTTTTAGACGAAGGTAAGGAAAGGGAAGTAGGTCGAAAATTCGTGCCTGAGACTACCCATAAAATTAAAAAGCTACTTTTGATTAGGTACATTAACATTTGGAGTACTATATAAAGCACAGTTGACATGATTCACGTCGAAGTTCGTGTAACATCTTTAAATACATTGTGATTGGTGTTGAAAGAGGGGTATGGGCTGGATTTTAATTGAGCAAATCTGGTTTTAGTTTATTGTTTTTGCATTTATGTAAACCTATTACCATTGGTGTAGCACAACCGACATGAATGATAGATAACAATAACAATAACAACATATTGTACTGTACAATACTGCGCTTTATCTTTCAATAATAGTATAGGAGTGACTATTTCTGTACTAGTATCTCTTTAATTTTTGTTAGAAGGAATGCCTGTCATTATATTATCGGTGCTCATTATTTATATAAGGGGTTGAAGTGATCAGCGCTTAGTGTGTCACCGGTGTCAGTTGGTCTGGGCTGAACGGCCCTCCCCCCCAAAAAAAACAATAGGTTCAATTTTTTTTTATCTCCTTGTTTCCCGCCTTTTTTTTTTCATTCTCTTTCGCTCTTTTTTTTATTTCTTTTTTATATATATTTCTTTTTTCTCCTTGAATCTTCCCTTTTCACAATGAAGCCAAGGACAAAAAAACACCAACAAACGTCATCACCATCACCACCACCACAAACACAACCGGCAACATCGTCCGATGATCAGCGTGTGACAACAAGTGCACTTTCTTACCTTAAACATCGATTGTTCCATTCTAGCAAGTCTACAACAAGTTTGACCGATCAACACACAAATGTACCAGCAACTTCAAAAACCACTACAAAACCATTACCTAATCTTCAAGCTCTGGACATTCCTGCTTCTGCGGCTTCGGCACCGTCTACTTTGGAAACTGATCGACCATGCTCAAAATCCTTGGAAAATGACATGTATTTGGGACGACCTGCCTTTCGACGAACGACTTCAGATCTTCGCTCACCACCCACCATCAAAAAGGACATTCCTGTTGTCAATCGAACAAGTCAGATTATATGGAAAGAAGGCTACTTGTACAAACGAACGGATTTTCGACCATTCCACACTCACAAAGCGGACCGTGGTTGGAAACTTTATCGCGTTGTCTTGCGTGGCCACAAACTATATCTCTATCGAACTTCTACTCAACACCAAGATAGCTTCAACAAATCTCTACTTACAATGAATGCTTCTTCCTCAACAACTTCGTCTTTACCATTGATCACCCGCACACCTCCTCCTCCTTCTTCTCCTCAAATATCAACTCTCTCTCCTTCCATATCAGCTACTTCGACATTGACGACACCATCGCTGGAGATCATTGAAAAGAACTCCATCAACTTGAACCTTTCCGAATTCGACGAACAGGCCAAACAACAACTACTTACAACTCCTCCTCATAGCTTGGTACACGCTGCTATTTTTACTGAATGGGATCGTCAACGAAAACAAACGGCGACTGCTGTCAATTTACTGATTTACATTGACCGTTTGATGGTTTGCAAGAAACAAAAGCAAAACTCTGGTCAATCTCCTCCCTTATGGCATATTGAAGCAACTATCCCTCTATCTGAATTGGTTTTGGACCCTTGCAGGTTCACATCTTCCACCTCAGCATCATCATCATCAACATCAGTGTCACAGTCATCATCATCATCCACATCAATGAAACCGTCTGGAAATATGGGACAAGGTTCATCATCTTCACCTTTACAGGATATCACCACCGATGCACGTTTCAAACCTCAACAACGGCAGCTCCATACCAATTATTGCCCGGATCAAACACCAACTTCGTCTACCACACTTGTCAATCAATTCGCCTTGTCCTATGTGTCTCAACCATGGAAACAAACAACCTATGTCTCCTTGTCGAAAGATTTGATCAGCTCTTGGATGATGGCTTTTTATGCGGTTCAACGTGCAAGTATCAACGAAAAGAACAATATCGAGGATATCTGTCTCCACCAAACAATTCCTTCTATGACTGACGAAACCAAACAACTGATGTCAACTAACCTTGGAAATGATGGCCGTATGGTAAGGATCCCCCCCCAAAAAAGTTATGTGTGGTTTTTATTTTTTATTTTTATACATACCAACTGATTCATTGTTTGTGATCATTCTAGGAACAAAAACCGACTTCAATAGACACTATCACCTTTGACGAGGCCTCTCCTCATCCTGGTCTGGTACTTCGTACTCAAGATGATCGACAGGTTCAAGGTGGAACCATTCCAGCACTCGTCCATGAATTACTCTTTGAAACGCAACAACAAGGCAAAGAATATACCTACGCTTTTTTATTGACGTACACCATGTTCACAACGGTCTCTGAAATATTGGATTTAATGAAGGGGTATTTGAAACGATTGGAAGGCACTCCTTTGGGACTCTCATTATGGAACAGACTACTTGACCTTTATCGAATTTGGTGTGTTCGCTTTGCTTATGATGTGGTAGGTGATCTCGTGACCGGAATGATGGAACGACTGGATGCATTACAAGACGATGACGCTTTACCTTTGGACTTGCGGGATCGGGGGAAGGAAATCAAGGCGCTGGTGCTACAAACGGTCAAAGACAATCGACATATCATCGAGCATGCACAAACACGGCGCGATTACAGTGAAGGTACGGAGGTGGTGGATTCGATTCATCGGTACATGGGTGAAAATGATATGGATGGCATGAAATTAGCACCGTCAGCACCGTCAACACCAACGACGCCTACGACGCCTAATATGACATCATCTACGTCTGCCTCTCCTTTCGCTTCCCTTGTGGTGGATTTATCGGATTTGGTAGCTACTGGCTTGTCACCTGCTTTATTTCTCAGCATGGATCCTGATCGCTTGGCGGAACAGATATATATTTTTCATCATACGCAACACTATCAACATCGATATCAACTGCTCAGTGCTCTGTCTTATGTCTCACGACCCCAGGTGCCGCCACAAATGTTGAATACACTACTATGTACTTCACCATCGCCTCATTTTTTGACACGTCTTATTTGGAAACATATCTTGGTGGAGACGCAGATACAACATACTGACAACGCCATGGTCATGCGAACAAATTTACTGGAACATTGGATTCGTGTTGGTGCGGCGTTGATGAAATTGACGGATATGACTGGATGGTGTGCCGTGGCCATGGGACTGTGCTCAATGGAAATCGCACGTCTCAAAGAAGCATGGAAAACGGTGGATCGGTCGCTTGTCAAGATGGTGGCACGAGTATGGAGTCCATTGCTAGCTGATCATGGTCTGTATTCCTTGGAAGTGTGGATGGAGGGCTGGGAGCACGATGACCGACTTCAGCATATATTCTCGCAAGTATTGGATGTAGAGACTTTGGAGGATCTGCCAGCACAAAGTTACTCCGACAAAGACCATCCTCATCATCTGCGATCATTACCTCACTTTGGCTCAATCAAACAAGCTGTGGATCGTTTGCGGCGTCATGTCCCTCTTCATTTGGCCAGCAAAATGTCAAGGCATGTCTCCACATTGTCATCATCAAAAAATATGGCTGTGGTGAACTTTACATCAAGTTGGTGCGTACACGATACTATTCGGTCTGGGCTTGGAACATGGAAAAAAGGACGACACCTGGCTTGGGAAGAAAAGGATATCAAGGGGAATTTACCTTTTGCGGTGGTGCGGCCGCTCCAGATCTATTTTGATACGGCAGTCAATCAAGTCTCCTCGGTGCCTCATGATTTCAAATATCTTCATGAATGCTCTCTTGCTTGTGAACCTCGTATTTTTGGTCAAACACTAGTGGATCGCTCTTCCAAGGAGGTGGCTGGCCCATCGTACTCACCATTGGCATTCCCTGATACTCTCAACTCATGCTATACATTCTTTCCGAAACATGCCTCTCTGAATCTATTTGGTCAAGCTATGGAAAAACAAGATATTCAGCAACTCTCCCCCAATGGACATGAAGTGCAACTTTTACACCGTCAAGAACGACACTCCTCTCTTACAGAAGCTTCCTTATGCGCATTACAAAAGGTTGACACGGCAACACCACAGGATAGCAAGAGGAATAGTGTGGTGACCCTTATTGATGAAGATCTCTCGCAGTGGATGGACGATACATCTTTTGGATCTCAGCGACAACTTGCGAAGACACTCAAACAACAATTGGAATTCACACGACAACAACGGCGACGGACTGAACAGGGGAACAATATATGGCTTTTCCATGTTCGGGACAACACCCTGGTGCTTAGTGCTGAAGACCTACTTCCTTTGCCAAAGGCATCCATATCAACCTCGTTATTGGATCAAGCATCATCAATCAACTGGGAAAAAAATTGGAATGCTGCCACTGCGGTGATCAACATACGAGCTGGCCATATTGAACCGTTGGTGGACGTACTGGTTCATGGTGTGGGACAATACAAAACTGCAACACAGCAACTATGGCGGGCATTGGGATCATCACCTTCTACTTGCCAAAAGGCTGATAAACCGGACTTGGCAATCCCGGTAATGGACGACGAGGCGTATATGTATGTGTTTTTTACAACCTATCGAATGTTTTGCTCACCAAAGCGCCTCATGATGATTCTGCAAGATCAATTCATCCAGGCCAAAGCACATGGATTGCATGCCAAACAAAAACAGCAAGAACAATCCAAAAAACAACGCCGAAGGATGACCATGATGGATGCCGGGTTTGTCTCTGCTGGACTGACCAAAACGGAAAACATGGAGGCGGCGGCGGCGGAAGCAAAAGCGTCAGTGGAAGGGGAAACGGATGTTTTGGCGTTTGACTGGCTTGTGGTGGCAAAAACGCAACTACGTGTGGTGCATCTGCTCATGTATTGGATTGAAAAACATTTCTATGATGTGGTGGACCAAATTGACCTTCTGAGTGGCATGTTGGACTTGATGATGACTGCCAAGACTTCACTGGCGCTGTGGCAACTGCCTTTGGCCCAATATTATGAACAATATTATGTTGCTTGTGACGAAAATGATGATGGCAGCGGTGGTGGTGGTGGTGGTGGTGGTGGTGGTGGCATTGATCGACCTAAACATGCGGAAACGGGTGTGGAACGGAATATCAAAGCTGCGCTGGCAATGAGTGACAAGATTGGTGGGCGACTAGATCAGTTACAGACATTATTGGCTCGAAAATCACTATCACCATGCTACGATTTGAAGGCACTTCAGTATGACACGCAAGGCAGTCGAAGCGCCGACGAACTTTATCGACAGCTCACCTGTGGAAATCAACAATTCAGCGTCATGCTGCAACTGGCGACAAGCAAAACATCGACCTTCTCTTTGACCCGGGCTCCATCAGATGACACAGCAGCAAGCGTCGTTGATCGATATTCTGCCGTGACTCTTCTTGAGCAGGCTGATCGGGCGGTGCGGCAATTATTTGGTTCTGTGACATTGCAAGATTGGATTCAAACAACCGATGTGCTCGAAGCCCAGTCAAATGATCTGTATGCTTGGCTGCCTGCTCGAAATAAGAAAGAATCACTGTCGTCTGCGATGGCTGGTAGGAATTCAACAGCATCGATTTCAACTTCGATGTCATCATCTTCATCGACGTCAATGTTACAAAATCAGCAGCAGCAACAACATCAACATCGGCCATCACTCATGTCTTCAGCACTGTCTCCGGTGGTGGATGCTCCAAGCGCACATTATTACGACTACCATCATCTCCATACCGACGAAATTATTATATCTGATATATTCACTGGGATTGAAGGTGCTCGACGATCTATGGTGTCTCCTCTGGCGTTCTCTGCTGACGATTTGTTATTAGCCTTCCCAAGCTCTATCCAATATCTGTACTGTATGCACTACATCATCCGAAGTTGGGTTATTCATCAAGTGACGGCATCCAAAATTGATCTCAGCACCCGTATGGCAAGGATCGATACCTTTTTACAAATGATACGGCTCTCTCGGCAATCATGTCAACAAATGGGGTTATTTGCGGATCTGAAAGAGTCAGCGACAGCCTCAGCAACCTCCAAGGATGGCGGAAATTCGACAACATACGTCCCTGGTTTTGTCGAAACTGCCATTGCTAGTGCCTTGGTCAGCCCTGAAGTGCGGTTATTTACTAAGGCTTGGAAATGGATTGGTCAAAAATACAAAGTTTCTGATCTGGACACATTAGCGCCTCTGTTGAAAAATATGGCCTGCGATACATCGCTTCCTACAACCCCAGCTTTCTCTCAATCGGATTCTCGGTTAGGTGATGGCTCATTGCTGCTGGTTCCTAGTATTGGTTGGATATTTGAACGCATCGTTGAACTGTCATTGGTGGTTCCGGATACATACCAGGGAATGATTCATTTTGACAAGCGGCGGTATATCTTCCGCTTCTTACAAATGGTGATCAATGCGCAATTAAAATTGGAAACACAACCCACCTCTCAAACGATCGGTATGTCCTTTTTGATCTCTCCAAACAACAAGAAACGAACATGGAAAATGCTAAAGGATGAAGCTCACAAGGAAAAAATCCAACATCATCATCATCACCATTACCTTCATCAACGAAATGTGGCGTCGTCGTCCTCGACAAGTAAGCTGAAATCAAGTCATTCATCAAGCTCTACCGGATCCTCTTCCTCTTCCTCTGCGTCGTCATGGCATTTATCAACAAAACATGGTGTATTCAGCAAACTAGTAACAACACAAATGGAAAAATTGAAGCGCGACATCAAGGAACGTGAACGAATTGATAGGGAATGGAAGGAAGTCCAAAACAAATGGCAAAAACGGCACATGGATCATCAACCACGAACCAAGGACGATAGAAAATCTGGTCTGCGACATAGGCGACACGCTTCTTCTTCTTCCGTTACTGTCACTTCATCATCACCTTTATCAGAACAACCAACAACAGTCATGTCAACATCACTTTCATATAACGGAAGTATACCTCATGGGATCAAATGGCCATCTCTTTTACGAACACTGCGACCACCTTCCATGGCAAGTTTCCATATGCTCGACGACGACCACCAACAACAACATCATCAGGGGGAGTCAACTAAATCGAAGAAACCCGTGATATCGGTGGGGTTAGACGATGGTAGTGGTATGATCAAAGCAGCCATGGTGATCAATCTTATACATGCGACGACGTCTATTGCCAGCGGGTACGAAAAACGACCTTATGTATTCCGTGTAGTGACAGAAGAAGGTGCTCAATATCTATTACAAGGGGCGAATATGGAAGACATGCAAAATTGGATGGATGAAATCAATCAAGCAGCACGGTACGGTACAGCGAAACGACGAAGTGTGTTTGCGGCCGAGTCAAAACAAGTCGATGTGGCAGGCTCCTCTGCTGAAGCAACAAGAAAAGGCAAGAATAAAGCAATGGCAACAGCAGCAGCAGCAGCACCACGAACAAGAACAACCGTCTATGGCGTGACTTTGGAAACCTTGAAGGAACGTGAACACAACGATGTTCCTCGCCTGGTGACCATCTCCATTCTGGAAATCGAACGTCGTGGATTGGAAGAAGTGGGGATCTATCGCGTGGCGGGCACTGGCTCTGTGGTACAACAATTGAAAAAGGCCTTCAACAGTGATAGCGGAAATGTCAATGTGGATGAACACCATTATCCGGATATCAATGTGGTGGCGGATGCCCTGAAACAATTCCTGCGTGAATTGCCTGAACCCTTGATGACATTTGCACTCTACGAAGAATTTATCAATGCTTCAGGTAAAAGAGAGAAAAAAAAGAATGTAATGGGTGGAGAGGGAGGGGGGGGATGGACTAGTCGAATGATTCAAATTTTGCTATACTTTTATTTACAATAGCCTCTGAAGACCATGATGATCGGGTATACAATATCAAACAAGCAATTCAAAAATTACCAATGACAAACTATCAGCTATTGAGGCGATTAATCGAACATTTTGTTGTGTAAGTGAAAAAAAAAGCTCGGCGGCAAGCGCTGCAAAATGACTGCCATCTGACTGATATATGTTTTTTTTTTTTATATATCTGTGAATAGTGTAACTGATTATGAATCTATCAATCATATGTATGCAACAAATTTGGCTATCGTGTTTGGACCAACATTATTACAACCTACACCTGGACCAGCCGCATTTACAACATCCATGTCAAATCTGGGCCATCATCAAAATATTGTCAAGTACTTGATTTTACACTATCATTATCTGTTTGGTATTGAAGGAGCTGAATGAAAAATAACTCTTGTATTGTACTCCTCCTCCTTTCTCTCTATGTGTGTGCCGCTTGTGGTTTCTTTGGATTTAGTCTCTTTTACATATTTAGTCTATA